>CAUYQV010045619.1:0-20494 GCA_963574575.1 Galagoides demidoff
GTCCCAGCTACTTGGGAGGCCGAGGCAGGAGACTCGCTTGAGCCCAGGAGTTGGAGGTTGCTATGAGCTGTGATGCCATGGCACTCTACCCAGGGGGATAGCTTGAGGCTCTGTCTCAAAAAAAAAAAAAAAAAAAGAAAAACTGAGCAAACTCTTGAGCCTAACAGTTTGCTGTGAAAAAGAGGTTGCTATGAGTTGTGATGCCACAGCACTCTGCCCAGGGCAACAGAGTAATACTCTTGGGAGGGGGAAGGCACGTACACAGGCCAGGCATGGTGGCTCATGCCTATAATTATCGTGCTCTGGAGGCTAGGGCTTGAGGATCACTTGAGCTCAGGAGTTTGAGAACAGCCTGACCAAAAGTCTGTAGACTTATTAGAAAAGACTTCTACTAAAAAGTAGAAAAATTATCTGGATATTGTGGCAGGTACCTGTTGTCCTGACTACTCAGGAAGCTGACAAAGGAGGATCACTTGAACCCAGTAGATTCAGGTTGTTATGAGCTAGGCTGATAACCATGACACTCTAGCCTGGGCAATAGAGTGAGATTCTGTCTCCAAAAAACATAAAAAATCCCTTATACTATTTCTCTCCCCTCCCAGCCCTGTGTACTGTGTTGCATCTGACAGAGAGGCTTTTTCTTGACCACCCGCATAGACTCACTGGCAACAAAGTCCAGTAAGTAAGGCTTGCTCACTTTTTCCCTGGACCAAATGAGGTGAACCCATTCGAGAACCTAAGAAAAATAGGGTGTGGGAGGTGGAAGGATTGGCGGTGGAGAGCCCTGCTCTTGGCTTTTCTCCGGGGTCATCTGTCTCTGTGCTTGCAGGCAGTATCACCGGGCTCTGGTGGCTGTGCTCCTGAGCCGTACCTGGCATGTTCGCAAGCAGGCTCAGCAGACTGTTCGGAAGCTGCTGTCCTCTCCTGGGGGCTTTAAACTGGCATATGGGCTCCTGGAGGAGCTGAAGACTATCCTCAGTTCTCATAAGGTGAGAGCATCTGGCCTTAGCCGACCCTGCTTATGCCATGGGATTTTAGCTGGCCTATTCCCAGGCTGTTCTCTCAACACGTGGTGATGTCAGAATCTTCTGCCTTGCCCTCCAGCTCTAGTAACATCTTTCATGTAGTTCCTTCTCCTTTTCAGAGACTTTTTGACTTCTGTACCTTTTGACTTGTAGCTCGATCTCTTCATCCCTATATAATTAAATAACACTTTGTTTTTAAAGCACTTTGTAATTTTTAAAGCTTTTTATACCTATTCTTCCTTTTGATTTTTCACAGTCCCTTTTGAAGGCTGATAGGGCTCATTACCTGTATTTTATGTGAATTGGCCAGTGTTCCAGGAGCTGAAGTGATTTGTATAGGGTCTTCTAGGCTGTGGGTGGATGGTGGAAGACAACCAAAGACCTGTTCTTTGTGGCATGTTTTAACTGCTTGAGGAATTTGAGCCAGTGACAAACTTGCAGTCGTGGGCCAGGTGTTCTGGGTCAGTTTCCATTGCTGCCTTTTCCCATGTAGGCCTTTTAGGTCCAGAGTTACTGGTGTTTCCTCCTTCCAGGTGCATCTCACAGTTGGGCATTCTTCTCTACTCTATCAGGGACCCTAGAGAACACCACGAGCACAAAGCTGCTGTGTCCCTGGTGTTGTTGGCTGCTGTGTTCCAAGCCTGTATAGGGCTGTGAGCAGTGGGGGCTCATATTCTCTCCATGCAGGTGCTGCCTTCAGAGTCTCTGGTGACTGATGCTGGGGAGGTGACTGAGGCAGGCAAGGCCTATGTGCCTCCACGAGTTCTGCAGGAGGCTCTGTGTGTCATCTCTGGCGTGCCAGGGCTCAAGGGAGACATCACCAACACCGA
Organism: Galagoides demidoff; assembly: GCA_963574575.1. NCBI lineage: Eukaryota > Metazoa > Chordata > Mammalia > Primates > Galagidae > Galagoides > Galagoides demidoff. The sequence goes on from CAUYQV010045619.1 coordinate 1,856, forward strand.
GCAGCTGGCCCAGGAGATGCTGATCATCTCTCACCACCCATCCTTAGGTCTGTGGCTGTGGTGGGTGTGGGAGGTGTGGGAGGCTATGTTGGGCAGGGTAAGGGCCTCAAAGAGCTTTCCTCTCTTTCAGTGGCAGTGCAGTCTGGGCTCTGGCCAGCGCTTCTTGCCAGGATGAAAATTGATCCTGAAGCCTTTATCACTAGGCATCTGGATCAGATCATTCCCAGGATCACCATGCAGAGTCCCTTGAACCAAGTATGTCTCTTGGCACATGAGCTAGGCTGGCCTCAGGTTAGAGGCATCTCTTATCATAGGGGATACAGGAAGGGAGGATTCAGAGAAGCAGGGAAAGGTTTGATGAAACATAGGCTTGGACCTTTGTACACAAAAGAGGATTTATTACCTCATTTGCCTGCAAAATCCAGGGATATGGCCTCCTTCAGCTGAGGCTGACTACAGGGCTCCAATGTAACATTTGGGATGTTGTAGGTAGTGTTTCTCATACTCTGTTTTTCTTGTCTGTCCTTTACTCAATATGGGCTCCAGTCTCAGTCTTTTTGTTTTTAGTAGCAAGATTATGGCTAGAATTCCAGGCTCGCCTATGGTCTCTCAACAGCTCCAGTGGGAAAAGCTTGCATTTTTCCATTATGTCCATTGGCATCAGATCTCTAGTTGACTTGATTTGGGACCTGTGTTCATCCCTGTACTCATACTTCTGGTTGGGGCCATTTACCTCCCCCTGGGGAGGGGGAGGGCAGCTCCACCTGAACCATAGACATTGAGATTTAGGGACAAGCTTGTCTCCCTAAGTTAGGGTGCTTTTATTGGATGAAGGGGTAAATGCTTGTTGAGTGAGGCAGATGCTAACTCCAGCTAGCCACTCCAGTGGGTAGTGCTCAGAAGTGACAAGGTAGTGGCAGAAAGAAGGGAAGCCAACACTGAGGGTGTCTCGGTGTGGTGGACGGACCCCTGGCCAGTGCCAGCGTTGGCACATACTGACCATGTCTGTGTTTGTCTGGCAGTCTTCCATGAATGCCATGGGCTCCCTTTCCATCCTGTCCCCGGACCGAGTCCTCCCACAGCTCATTAGCACCATCACCGCCACTGTGCAGAACCCTGCACTGCACCTGGTCACTCGAGAGGAGTTTGCTATTATGCAGACCCCTGCTGGGGAGCTGTATGACAAATCCATCATTCAGAGGTGAGACCCCACTCACAGGCTGTTACCTTTCCATCTCAGGCCACAGTTTTCTTGCTTACAGGATGGACAAGCAACCCATCCCCCTATTAGATAAGCACTTGCTGTGTTCTAGCCATGGTGCTTAGGTCCTGGATACCAGAGGGTATCGAGCATCTGGGCACTTTGCTGGTGCACAGTACTTGTTTTTTTTTTTGAGACAGATTCTCAAACTGTCGCCCTGGGTAGAGTGCCGTGGTGTCACAGCTCACAGCAACCTCAAACTCTCAGGCTTAAGCAAGAGTTGCAGTTGTCATTGTTATTTTAGCAGGCCCTGGCTGGGATCCAACCTGCCAGCCTCCGTGTATGTGGCTGGTGCCCTACCCACTGAGCTATGGGGGCTGCCTGGTGCATAGCACTTTAAAACTAGCTGAGAGTTCATGTCTTGTGGGAGGTTGAGGGGCATGACAGTACTTTTCAAGTTGGCTGATCACCAGCTCTTCTGCTTCAGTGCCCAGCAGGACAGCATTAAAAAGGCCAACATGAAGCGAGAGAATAAAGCTTATTCCTTCAAGGAGCAGATCATTGAGCTGGAGCTGAAGGAGGTGAGTACACAGAGGCATCACAATGGGTGGCTAAGCTTGGTGGCCACAGGCCAGTGACTTTTCCTGAGGCCCATGGCACGCTGTGATCCCCCCAACCAGTACCTGGTCCACTGGCCACACTCGTGTCATTCTCCATAGCTTTCTCCACCTCCACTCAAGGAAAATCAATTTCTTTCTCTGCTGTGCTGTTGTGCCAGCAACAGTTGATAAATCTGTCTCCTCTATTCAGTGGTGTTGCTTGATTCCATGTCTGTCCCCTCAGCTCCTTGAAAGCTTCCACTCATCTCTACTCCTGACAGTAGGCACAGTGCCCGGCACACTGGGACTTCAGGAAATCCTGGTTCAGTTGTGGTATCAGTTGAACAGGGTTGGTGCTGACAGGAGCAGAGCACATAGGGTTCTTTCCTGTCTCATTCTTTACACTTTCCTTGGTCTTTTCGAGGTTGGGTTCTGCCTGTCTTTTACATATCAGCACACATATGCCCTTCTCAGAGAGGTGCCTTCCTCTGTCCACCTGGTCCAAGTAGACGCCATCCCTCTCCTCAGTTACTGTGCATATTCACTTCTTTCCTAACATTTGTCATGATTTGAAATCGTCTTGGTTATGTATGTATTTATTTATTCTCTATCTTTGCTCACTAGATTGTGGGCTCCCTGAGGGAAGAGACTTTATCTTGTTTCCCATGGTATTCCTAGCATCAGGAACAGTGCCTGGCACAAGGCAGGTGCTCAGTAAATATTTGCTGAGTGAGTGAGTGATTCTCTGCCTCATTGTCTTTGGCTACCATACAGGCCTTTTCCAGGCTTCACCTTGTTCTGTGGGAAAGCTTCTGTAGGGAGGCATTGGGTAGGGGGAAAGACTAAAGTTTTGATTCTGAAGCCATGTGGCTACCAGAATATTGGTTTGAGTACATTGAGGAACTTTTTATTTCTCTAACATACAAAAGGCCCTTGTTGCTTTTGTCAGTAGTGAATCCAGTAAAAAATTGCTTCTGTATGGCTATTTCTGTTCTATGGAAACCAGGTGGCTGTGGAGTTTGTGGGAGGTTAGGGGGACACATGGAGGGTTTGAGGTCCCAATCCAGACTTAGAGCTGGCATGTTGCTGTTTACGGAAGTCAGCTTGCTGGGTTTTCCCATCCCCTTCAGGAGATAAAGAAGAAGAAAGGCATAAAAGAGGAAGTGCAGCTGACTAGCAAGCAGAAGGAGATGTTGCAGGCCCAGCTGGACAGGGAGGCACAGATCCGGAGACGGCTGCAGGAGGTGAGTGGCTGCCACCTCCATGTTCCCATGCTGGAAGGTGGGGGCTGGGGCCACTCCTTGCTGTCCTAGAGCAGGGCCTTGCTGACTTGGCTCCTGGGCAATTCTGTTTGCAGCTGGATGGGGAGCTGGAGGCGGCGCTGGGACTGCTGGACACCGTCCTGGCCAAGAACCCATCTGGCCTGACCCAGTACATCCCTGTTTTGGTTGACTCTTTCCTGCCCTTGCTGAAATCTCCCTTGGCTGCTCCCAGGATCAAGAATCCCTTCCTGTCCTTGGCTGCCTGTGTCATGCCACCTAGGCTCAAGCCTTTGGGTTAGTCCTTGTTTGCTGGCTATGGGGATGGCTCAGAGTGTGGGCAGGGGATGCCCCTGAGTCCTTGTGGGGAAGCACATGGTGACCTCAACTGCTGGATTTTGTTTCCATATGGAAGTAGCTCCAGGAACCTCAGGCTGGATGATCTTAGGAGAGACATAGTGGTCCTCTTCTCTCCTATCTTAACGTCTTTTGTGCCTTCACTCTGAGGATCCATTTTTAGATCCTAGTCAGCATCTGCTTTTTATATACCAAGTCTAAAACAAGGAAGTCAGAAGTTCATAGGCAGTGAGAATGGTTAGGTGTGATGTGGCCTGTCAGTGTGGCCCAGAGCTCTGAGCAGCCACGTGTCTGTAGTGATTGAAGTCTCTGACCTTTAGCTTTCTGTCAGGTCTGGAGAAACAAAGACTGGGGAATGTAGCTGGGGATTACAGTGGCCTGACTTTTATGAGTTACTTAACAACCATAAGCAGACTTCTTCCCCAGTCTAAAGGGTCTGTTCCCATGTATGAGACTGGAATCTGAGAATGGTTGCAAATAGAGAAGTTAGTCAGTATATACAGAACCTGCTGGAAGAAGTGTTACCTGGCTGCCTGGGTTTGTTGTGGAAGTGGAAGCACTGTATGATAGAGCTTAACGCTTGGCAGAGTAGCCTTTGGGTGGCTCATGTCTCATCTCAGTGCACTTAAGATGTCTTGAGTATCTAAAGGGCAACTCCCTGTCTGGTGCTGTCAGAAAGATCAAGTGAGAAATTAGGTTGAGAACATTTTGCTGAAGCAGAGAGATCTCTGTGCCACAGAGTTCGTCATTTGTGCCATAGCCAGATTCTGCATCTCTGTGTGAGTCATCCCTGCTGGTCTTTTCTCTTCAACCTAGGCACTCTGGTAAGCCATGTGACACTGCGCATGCTGAAGCCTGAGTGTGCTCTAGATAAGTCCTGGTGCCAGGAAGAGCTGTCAGTGGCTGTGAAGAGAGCAGTGACGTTGCTGCACGCGCATACCATCACCAGCAGGGTGGGCAAGGGGGACCCAGGTAAGGGCCAGGCTATGACCAACGGCATGAGGCAGTGTGATCTGCCGTGGGGATAGCTGCATGAGCCATAGCATTACCTGGGACCTTCACCTGGGTCTGGGGAGCTTTGGTTTCCTCATCTAAAAAATGGGGATGAGACCTGATAATTCTGTGACTGGCTATGATTCCCATTAAGGGTTTACTTCTTGTCACTGGCATCACCTCTGTTTTAACCCTTACATCCTAGAACTAGGCAGTGTTTGGAATAGAAGCAGGCTTGTTTTAGAGCTGGGCTACTAACTGCCTGTTGTCCTTGTCCCAGGTACTTCCAGTTGTCAGAGGGTCTGCCAGGCTTCCCCCTTGCCCAACTGCCCTAAGGAAGGAAAGGGGTGGTGACAGCTCCAGGGTGCCAGCCTGCCTGCAGTATCCTGTCTGCTTCTTATTCACAGATGCTGCACCCTTGTCTGCACCAGCCTTCTCCTTAATCTTCCCATTTCTGAAGATGGTGCTGACTGAGATGCCCCATCAAAGTGAGGAGGAGGAGGAACGGATGGCCCAGATTCTTCAGATCCTCACTGTTCATGCCCAGCTGAGAGCCTCCCTGAGCATCCTGCCTGGACGTGTGGATGAGGTTGGCAGAGGAGCTCTGTTCTCTTGGCTTGAGGAGGATCAGGGAGGCAGGGGCTGTTAACACTTCTTGACCTATGAACGGTTGTGGCAGGGAAGTAAAGGGTGTGTATTTATACATACAGTAGCCATATCCTCAGAACTGTAGGTTTTTTAAGGCAAAAATGGGTCATATTCCTTTTTGCATATGACTTTATACCCTGGGTCGCCTTCCAGTGCATATGGATCTACCCTATTGATTTTATCTATGCTATGAATAAACCATGTTTTATTTAACTTTTTTATTTTCTTTTTTGGGGACAGAGTTTCATTTTGTTGCCCTTGGTAGAGTACTATGGTGTCATAGCTCACAGCAACCGTAAACTCTTGTGCTCAAGCAGTTCTCTTGGCTTAGCCTCCCAAGTAGCTGGTACTACAGGCACCCGTCACAACTCTCAGCTATTTTTATTTTTATTTATTTATTTTTAGCTATTTTTATTATTATTATTTTTTTTGAGACAGAGTCTCAAGCTGTTGCCCTGGGTAGAGTGCTGTGGCATCACAGCTCACAGCAACCTCCAACCCCTGGGCTCAAGTGAGTCTCCTGCCTCAGCCTCCCAAGTAGCTGGGACCACAGGCACCCACCACAACGCCCGGCTTGCAGCCGTTGTTGTTTGGCGGGCCTGATCTGGATTTGAACCCGCCACCTTAGGTGTATGTGGCTGGCGCCTTAGCCACCTGAGCCACAGGCGCCAAGCCTATTTTATTATTATTATTATTATTATTTTTAGAGACAGAGTCTTACTTTGTCACCCTCAGTAGAGTGCTGTGACATCATAGCTCACAGCAACCTCAAACTCCTGGGCTTAGGTGATTCTCTTGCCTCAGCCTCCCGAGTAGCTGGGACTACAGGCACCTACCACAACACCCAGCTATTTTTTGTTGCAGTTTGTCCAGGGCTGGGTTTGAACCCGCCACCCTTGGTATATGAGGCCGGTGCCCTATTCACTGAGTCACAGACACTGCCCTCAGCTGTTTTTAGAGGTGGGGGTCTCTCTCTTGCTCAGGCTGGTCTCGAACTTGTGAGCTCAGGCAATCCACCCTCCTTGGCCTTCTAGAGTGCTAGGATTACAGGTCTGAGCCACTGCAGCCAGCCAACTCTTTACCTTTTGATGGGTATTTTAAGTCTCTTAAAGTATTCTAACTTGGCCTGGCGCCTGTAGCTCAGCAGCTAGGGCACCAGCCACATATATCGGAGCTGACCGGGTTCTAATCCAGCCTGGGCCTGCCAAACAGTGACAGCTACAACCAAAAAATAGCTGGGTGTTGGAGCAGGTACCTGTAGTCCCAGCTATTTAGGAGGCTGAGGCAAGAGAATTGCTTAAGCCCAAGAGTTGGAAGTTGCTGTGAGCTGTGATGCCATAGTACTCTACTAAGGGTAACAGCTTGAGACTCTTGTCTCAAAAAAAAAAAAAAGTATTCTAACTTTCATCTCTTTTGAATAACACTGTCAGGTTCCCTCTTGTTTACATATGCCCCTTTCACAGCTCTGTGAGCATATCCTTAGGATAGATATTGGACGTGGAATTGCTAGGTTATGTGGCATATTCTGTACTTCACTCTCACAGTTTATTTTTCTAAAAATTTAATTCTAATTCTCAGAGTATTAATGTTGCCAGTGATGGGTGAAAGAATGATGTCTTATTTTATTTTGTGTTTCTGCATGTACTTGTAATGTTGAATGTCTCTTTGTATGTTTATGATCCATGTAGATTTCATTGTCTCTGAATTTCAGGCAAGTCTCAGAATTTATTTCTAGTTTCTGAGGATCAGGGTTACTTGGGGTTAGTGCCTGTGGACTTAGCTGTAAACCTGATGAAATTGCCACAGTGGAGTTGTTGTATGACCCAGAGTGTTTCCCTGTAGGTGAGCAGATGCCACTTCATTGGCCACCAGGCTTGTGTACAGACCTTCCCTGCAGCCCCCTCCCCCCAACCTACCTACCTGCTGTTCTCTCCTAGAATGGCCCGGAGTTGCTGCCTCGGGTGGCCATGCTGCGTCTTCTGACTTGGGTGATCGGGATAGGCTCACCCCGTTTACAGGTGACTTGGTTTCAGCTAGTTATTGCTGTGAGTCATTTTGTGACCATGACCCTGGTTCTCATACGAGGGGTTGAGTCCTAGCTCGCTCTCAGCCCTCACTTTTGGACTTTGGCTTTAGAGACACAGCCCAACTATTCTCAGCTAATGAGGGGTTTTGCTTGGGTCCTGCCACTGTCTCTGGCCTGGAGTTGAGGTCTTAGGCCTAGTAGTGTTACGGGGGTTGGTGTTCCTAGTTTAAAACCCTCTTTGGGCCCCTTAGCCCATTCCCTCACCCTGTAGTAAATGATTTGCTGAACTGAACCAAGTGGGTCCATGTCCTCCTTAGGTTCTGGCTTCAGATGCCCTAACAACCCTGTGTGCCAGCAGCAGTGGTGAGGATGGCTGTGCCTTCGCAGAGCAAGAGGAGGTAGACGTGCTGCTCTGTGCCTTACAGTCCCCATGTGCAAGCGTGCGGGACACTGCACTCCGGGTATGTGTGGCACTTGCTTATAGGCCACTGCAGCATTCTCTGTTACCCTGTGCAAGTGCAAACTTCACGATGAGTGTTTGAAAACATGGCCCTCACCCTAATGGGCATCCTGGAAACAAAGAGAAGTCACAAGAATGGATCAGGGTCTTTCTGAGAATTGAAAGACTAAGCAGTTGTGATATGTCACTATTTTTCTTCACCTTGGAGAACTTTAGCCAATTTTTTTTGTTTTTGTTTTTGTTTTGAGACAGAGTCTCATTTTATCACCCTGGGTAGAGTGCCATAGAGTCATAGCTCACACTAACCTCAAACTCTTGGGCTCAAATCAGTTCTCTTGCCTCAGCGTCCCTGGTAGCTTGGACTGTTGGTGCCCACCACAATGCTTGGCTATTTTTTTAGGTCTTGCTCTTGCTCAGGCTGCTCTCAAACTCCTGAGCTCAATCAACCCACCCTCCTGGGCCTCCTAGAATGCTGGGATTAGCAGGTATGAGCCACCACGCTCGGCCTACTTCAGCTAATTTTTTCTTTTCTTTTTTTTTTTTTTGAGACAGAGTCTCACTGTCTTGCCCTTGGTAGAGTGCTGTAACGTCACAGGTTACAGCAACCTCAGACTCTTGGGCTTAAGTGATTCTCTTGCCTTAGCCATCCATGTAGCTGGGACTACAGGTGCCTGCCCCCAACGCCCAGCTATTTTTTTGTAGTTATCGTTGTTTAGCAGGCCCTGGGCCAGGTTTAAACCTACCAGCCCAGCTGTATGTAGCTGGCGCCCTACCCACTGAGCCACGGGTACCCTGCTCACTTCAGTTAATTTTTAAAATGGAATGTGGATCTCGGTGCTTTTGTAGTCAGACCTAACTCACAGGATTAGTTCATTTCTTCAACATGCCACTACCTTGTGCTTGGTTTTTCTTGGTAGCTTTTGGACCAAAAACTAAAGAATCCCTTTGAGGTGATAGGATAGTGGTTCCTAAATACTGATTTGTAGCCTCCTGCTTTTATTTATTTATTTATTTATTTTAGGAAAACTTATTGTAAATTCTATTCTGCATATTGATTTTTGAGCCTCTAGCTTTTATTTATTTATTCATTTATTTATTGGTAGAGACAGAGTCTTTGTTGCCCTCGGTAGAGTGCCATGGCATCATAAGCTTACAGCAACCTCCAATTCCTGGGCTTAGGTGATTCTCTTTCCTTAGCCTCCTGAGTAACTGGGACGACAGGCGCCTATCTGGCTGGGGCCAGGTTTGAACCCACCACCCTCAGTATATGGGGCCGGTGCCCTACCCACTGAGCCACAGGTGCTGCCCCCTTCTGCTTTTATTAAGTAACAATAAGTTTGTCACCTGGCCTTGTTAAAATGTGAAAAACGATGGCAATATGGTAAATTTTTTCTAAGAATTGCTTCAACAGAGGGAATGTACTTTTTCTGAGGTTTTTTTCTTGTCTTATTTAAGGTTTAATGTTTTCATTAAAAAGATTATACATCACACCATCATTTCACAAAAAGAAAGGCTATTTGAGGAGACTTCACATAGGCAACGAGTTGAGCTGATTCGTAGCAGTCCCTGGCCAGCACTGGCTAATGGAATTTCTGCAGTGATGGAAACATTTCTATCTGTGCTGTCCAGTGTAGTAGTTATTAGCCATATGTAGCTATTGAGCACTTGAAATGTGGCTGGTACAGTTGAGGAACTTAATATAGTTAGTTTTGACCACAAAACTATGTGTGCAGTGGCTACAGTGCAGCCTAGAACAGTGTTTTTCAACCTTTTTTAATCTCATAGCACACTTGAACCAATAGTTAAAATTCCACACTCAAATTATGTTGATATCAAAAAGAAGGAGTAAAAAAGAATACACTTAATGTGCTTTGAAATTCTCTCAAAAATAATTAATGCACCTAATGTGCACAATGCACTTACCACAAAAAGTGAGGTGATGGCACTGTTAATCACTTTGATTTAAGCATTCCACATTGTTCATCAAATCATCACATTGTACCCCATAAATGTATACATTTATAATTTTAATTAAAAATTAATTTAAAAGGCTGGGTGCAGTGGCTCATGCCCGTAATACCAGTACTCTGGGAGGCTGAGGTGGGTGGATTCCCTGAGCTCACAAGTTCAAGACCACCCTGAGCAAAAGCAAGATCCTGTCTCTACTAAAAATAGAAGTACTGAGGCAAGAGAATCGCTTAAGCCCAAGAGTTTGAGGTTGTTGTGAGCTATGACTCCATAGCACTCTACCCAGGCTGACAGGTTGGGACTATGTCCCAAAAAAAAAATAAATAAATAAAAAAAAGAGAAAGGAAAAATGCCCATCTCCCCCCTCCCCCCCGCCCAACATTAATGATCTTAAAAAAGTTTTGAGGTACACCTAAGATCCTCTCATGGCACACCAGTGTGGTTTGGCACACCATTTGAAAATCACTGGCCTAGAGGGAGGCCAAGAGGGAAGTTGGAGGCTCTTCTGAAAGGTTGTGCCTCATGTGATCTAATCCTACCTGTTTCTAGGGGCTGATGGAGCTCCACATGGTTTTACCAGCACCTGATACTGATGAGAAGAATGGCCTAAACCTTTTGCGGAGGCTCTGGGTGGTCAAGTTTGACAAGGAGGAGGAGATCCGGAAGCTGGCTGACAGGTGAGAGCCAACTGAAGGTTGTTTTCTCCTGCTCTGTCCTCTCTCCCCTTAGGAAATAACCAGAACCAGGGTGCCCAGCCTACCATGAGGGGAGGGCTTTGTGGCTGGGATTGGTCAGGCAGGGCTGCAGATCTTTGCCTGATCAGCCCCTGCCTTCGGTCTGCCATAGGCTCTGGTCATTGATGGGCCTAGATCTGCACCCAGACCTCTGCTCCTTGCTGATTGATGATGTGATCTACCATGAGGCAGCTGTGAGGCAGGCCGGAGCTGAAGCCCTCTCCCAAGCTGTGGCACGTTACCAGCAGCAGGCGGCGGAGGTTATGGGCCGGCTCATGGAGATTTACCAGGAGAAGCTTTATGTGAGTGAGCTGTGTAGCCCTGATGTGGTCAGGGTGAGGTCAAATTGGGCTCTGCTTATCCCTCAGCTACTCCAGACAGTAGTCTCAGGGCTTTCAGGCTCAGGGTGGCTATGACTGTTTCCCTCCTCACAGTCCTGGTGCCTGGGTTGTTGGTCTACCATTATAGTGTGTTTGCCAACTTGTCTGTTGCAGCGGCCTCCCCCAGTGCTGGATACTTTGGGACGAGTTATTTCAGAATCTCCTCCAGATCAATGGGAAGCCAGGTATGACAACTGTCCTAATCTTGGTCCACTCTGAGTTGTCTGAGATGTAGCAAGTTGGCTGGGAAGGGTGTTATGAAGAGGCAGCGGAGGTACAAGTGGAGGGAAAGACCAAGACCTCCTTCAGAGTCAGAGAGCCCGAAGTTTATGTGTTGGCTCCTTGGGTTAGTGTTAGCTGTGCCAGGCATGTGACCTTGGGTGTGTTTCTCTCTGTCTCCAGGCCTCTGTTTCCTCATCTGTAGGAAAGGCACAATCATAGGACCTACCTACTTACTAGCCTTTCCCCACAGGTAGCAGTTGGAGAGCTAGGCAGATGTTTGGGAGCCAGTGTGACCTTGGAAGACACTTACTTTCCATAGAAGTGGCACAAAACACATGGGGGTATTAGTCTTCTGAATAGCTGGCCCTGGCATTCTTTACTTTTTTATAGCCTTGTGCATCAGTATGCAGTGGTATCTGGGCCTGTTCCAATTTATTTATTTGTTTTATTTGTTTTTTGAAATAGGGTCTCACTCTATTCCCCAGGTTAGAGGGCAGTGCTGTCATCATGGCTCACTGCAGCCTCCAACTCCTGGGCTCAAGCTATCATCCTGCCTCAGCCTCCCAAGTAGCTGGGTCTATAGGCATGCACCACCATACCCTGCTAATTTTTTTATTTTTTGTAGAGATGGGGCGGGGGGTGTCTTACTGTTGCCCAGACTTATCTCAAACTCCTGGGCTTAATTAAGATGCTCCTGCCTCAGCCTCCCAAAGTGATAAGATTACAGTTGAAAGCCACCATGCTAAACCTGTTTCTTATTCTAGACCATCAGCCAAGGATAGGGCACAGATTCTTTGCCTTTGAGACCTTTTTATTGTTCTGTAGCTAAAAAGAATACCACTTTGCCTTTGTAGAATATGTTCACTATCAAGTGCTTTAACATCTGATTCCTTTGCCTATTTTTCCTCTTATAACCTGCTTTGGAGGTAGAGGGGTAAACATTGCACTCACATTTACCTCTGAAGAAACTGAGGTCCCTTGCTTAGGGCTACCTTGTGGAAGGTAAACTCAGGGAAGATGGCACATTTCTGTTTAACAAGTAGATTGTTCTAGAACACTGAGTAGACCTTTGAACACTGGATGTTGATCTTCTTGATGTGCTCAATCCCTGAAGTGGTGTTTGCTATGGGCAGGCTCATTCTCATTGGTGTGCACCACATGGGTTCTATCCGCAGAGGAGGTCCCTGGCTATCCCTGCACCTGATGTGCACCCACTTCTTTCCCAGGTGTGGCTTGGCCCTGGCCCTGAACAAGCTCTCCCAGTATTTGGACAGCTCTCAGGTGAAGCCACTTTTTCAGTTTTTTGTCCCTGATGCCCTCAATGACCGACACCCAGACGTCCGGAAGTACATGTTAGATGCAGCCCTTGCAACACTCAATACCCATGGGAAGGTAAGAGCATCTCAGTCTCAGCCAACTGAGGGGACAGGGCCAAGGGAGGAGGTAAGGCTGCTTAGTGGAGAGAGAGGCTGAGGCTGAGTGCCAGGAATCCTAGTAGGACACTAGCTCCAGTTGAAAATGACACTTGTATTTCTTTTGAGCCAAAAAAGACCCCAGTAGGATGGTAAATTCTTAAGCCTGCTGCAGTCTTGCCTGAAAATTAAGAGACCTGCTAGCATTGCTGGCTAGTTTGTTGGAGTGTCTGTGGTGCCTGTTCCAGAGCCAAACTTGGGACCCTATAGACATAGCCTGGAGGGTTGATCTAAGGTTTGGCTTTCCAGGAGAACGTCAACTCCCTGCTGCCAGTATTTGAAGAGTTCCTGAAGAATGCACCCAACGATGCTAGCTATGATGCTGTGCGGCAGAGTGTGGTGGTCCTGATGGGTTCTCTGGCCAAGCACCTGGACAAGAGTGATCCCAAAGTGAAGCCCATTGTTGCCAAGCTCATTGCTGCTCTCTCCACTCCCTCCCAGCAGGTACCATCATCTGACCTGGGGCCCACAAGCCAGTGGGACAGGCATCCTCAAACTATGGCCCGTGGGCCACATGCATCCTGCCTAGGACATTTATTTGGCCCACTGGGTGTTTTTGCTGCTGTTGCCTGTCCTACTTAGCAGCCAACTCGTCCTGGGGCCCGCAGTCCAGCCCTCCAATGTCTGAGGGACAGTGAACTGGCCCCGTTTAAAAAGTTTGAGGACCCCTGCAATGGGAGAACTGAGACCTATCTGTGGATATGGAGTGGAATGCCATGGGCGGAGTCAGCTGATCAGGGTTCAGGAAACCCTGTCCTCAATAAGGATTCATCCTCTTTCCATGGAGAAGCCTGGTTCATGGTCAAGAACCTCCCTGGAGAGGGAGTTACTTTGTTCTAATAGATGTCCTAGGCATTTTTATTTTTTTCTACTCATTTATTGACCTTGCCCTGGGAATGCAAAGATTAAAAAACCAAAAAAGGAAAGGACATCCTCCCTCTTCTGACAGGTCTTTCCATGTTACATGGTGCAGGTTCCTGTTAATACAGCCTCTAAGCTACAGTGCAAAGGAATTTCTTTTCTTTGTCTCTTTTTTGAAAAACTTACATTTACATGTATATTCTGTGCTTTGTGTTTTGGACCATCTAGAGTAGTGATTCTCAACCTTCCTAATGCCGTGATATATTTTCACTGTTACAAAGAGGTCGCGACCAACAGGTTGAGAACCACTGATCTAGAGTGTCATTTTACAATGTACAGTTGAAAACAAGTTTCCAAAATTGTGGTAAGTGAGGTATGAGAAAATCTGACCTGTAGAAGTGTTTCCCTAGGCACTTGGCTGCATGACATGTCGTTGCTCTCCAGTTGGACTTAATGAGCTGGGGCTGGAAGGCAGGATCGAATGTCTTGTGGTACCAATCAATTTGGCCCTGGTCCTGTGAGTCCCAGCCTGATTTCTCTGTGACTTCAATGTGAAAGACATGAGCTTTTTCTTTTTTTTTTTTTTTTTTTTTGTAGAGACAGAGTTTCACTTTATCACCCTCTGTAGAGTGCTGTGGCATCACACTGCTCACAACAACCTCCAACTTCCGGGCCCAGGTGACTCTCCTGCCTCAGCCTCCTGAGGAGCTGGTACCACAGGCGCCCACCACAACACCTGGCTATTTTTTTGTTGCAGTTTGGCCGGGGCTGGGCTTGAACCTGCCACCCTCGGTATATGGGACCAGCGCTCTATCCGCTGAGCCACAGGTGCCACCCGAGACATGAGCATTTTTATGGTGGTGCAGTAATGAGCCTTTTTCATTTTTTCTTTTTTACACAGAGCCTCAAGCTGTTGCCCTGGGTAGAGTGCTGTGGCATCATAGCTCACAGCAACCTCCAATTCCTGGGCTTAAGTGATTCTCTTGTTGGCTCGGTGCCTGCGGCTCAAACGGCTAAGGTGCCAGCCACATACACCTGAGCTGGCAGGTTCCAATCCATCCTGGGCCCGCCAAACAACAAGGATGGCTGCAACCAAAAAATAGCCAGGCGTTGTGGCGGGCGGCTGTGGTCCCAGCTACTTGGGAGGTGGAGGCAGGAGACTCACTTGAGCCCAGGAGTTAGAGGTTGTTGTGAGCTGTGATGCCATGGCACTCTACCCAGGGCAATAGCTTGAGGTTCTGTCTCAAAAAAAAAGGGATTCTCTTGCCTCAGCCTCCCAAGTAGCAGGGACTACAGGAGCCTGCCACAACACCTGGCTATTTCTTTGGTGGTGGTTGTTGTTACAGTTGTCATTGTCATTGTTGTTCAGCAGGTCCAGGCTGGATTTGAACCTGCCAGCTCTGGTGTATGTGGCTGGCACCTTAGCCACTTGAGCTAAAGGTGCAGAGCCAATGTGCTTTTATCTAGAGATCTTTCTTTCAAGTGTGTTTAGTCTTGAGGCCACCCCACTCCCAAGCTTAATTTCTCTATTTGGACCAGAAATCGCACCATCAGGGCTGATATTACTAGATTGTAATGTGCACCTTGATGGGCACTCTCACTTGTGACCTACATGAAATAGTATGAAACACCATTTGCTTCTCTGATGCCCTGTGACACCTGCAGGCAATGGCTGAGATGGGGGCTGGGGACATCTAGTGTACATGCTGTATAGGACTGTTACCAGGAACTGAGTATAGTTGAGCTGCAGCACAGCTAAGGCTAGCCCCTCCCATAGGTCCAGGAGTCTGTCGCCAGCTGCTTGCCACCTCTCGTCCCAGCCATTAAGGAGGATGCCGGAGGGATGATCCAGAGGCTTATGCAGCAGCTGCTGGAATCAGACAAATATGCAGAGCGCAAAGGGGCTGCATACGGGCTGGCAGGGCTAGTGAAGGGCCTGGGCATTCTGTCGCTGAAGCAGCAGGAAATGATGGCAGCATTGACTGATGCCATCCAGGATAAGAAGAACTTCCGCCGGCGAGAGGGTGAGTGTCTTTGAGCTGTGTGCCACCCATTGTAGGAAGGTGGTCTTCATGTTTCCAGAGGAAGGAATTTGGCCTTTCTGCCCCTGCTGGAGGGGTGCTGCTTGTGTGTGTGCTGCAGAGGGGGCAGCTGTGCATGTGACCCAGTCTAGCCCAGTCTTTGCTGTATTGGCTGGGTCTTTCTAACTCAGAACACCTTTAGCTGGGAGAGATTTTGCCTTTCTAGCTATTAGTACCAAGAAGTGATGAGTAGTTCTGTTCTCACTTCCACTCATCCACATCCCCAACTATGGGGCTTTCTAAGAGCTGAGGCAGAGGGTGCTATTCCCTCAGGGGGTGGCTACTTAGTCCCACAGCTTCCCTGAGTGTTTCCAGAGAGTGAAGAAGTGGCAGGGAGTTTGCCAGCACTTTGTTCCCAATGGCTGCCCCTAGAGGATGCTCCTTCCCAGCTGTCCTGCCTTCTTCCCTAGGAGCCCTCTTTGCCTTTGAGATGCTTTGCACCATGCTGGGGAAGCTCTTCGAGCCATACGTGGTCCATGTACTGCCCCATCTGCTGCTGTGCTTTGGGGATGGGAACCAGTACGTGCGTGAGGTAGGTCCCGAGACTACACAGGAAAGTAGCTGCTCATGGGGGTGGCCACTGGGTGTGAGGCATCAGAAGTAGTATAAGCCCTTGCTGCTGGAATCCCTTTTGCCCACACCTCAGACACTGGTTACTGCTCTTGTTCCCAGTGAAGGATTGAAGTTTTATGAGATGTGTTGTCAGCCATCTCCTTAGGCCCTGTCACAGGGCCCAAAGCAACAGAACCCCCATATAAGTGTTGGCTGCTGGGAGAACACTGAGGCTAATATCAGGCCTTGGCCCTTGCTTGGGGGAGGAGGCCCCTGAATGTCTTTTCTCCTCCCTTGAGGCTGCAGATGACTGTGCCAAGGCTGTAATGAGCAATCTCAGTGCTCACGGGGTGAAGCTGGTGCTCCCCTCCCTACTGGCTGCCCTGGAGGAGGAATCTTGGCGGACCAAAGCTGGTAGGGCCCTCCCTTCTGTCAGTCTATCTGTCTCTCTCTCTCAACTTCCTGTTCTGAAAACTGCCCTCAGCAGGGATCCAGGTAGCCACAGCTTTTGTCCTGTTTGTGCCCCTCTACCCAGGGATAAGTCCAAGAAGACTTTTGCCTTTGGGCAGCTCGATCCTTGCAGGAGTGTCCAACCTGAGGTCTGTGGGCGGCATGTGGATTATGTGAGGACTTTTTTTTTTGAGACAGAGTCCTCACTATGTTGCCCTTGGTAGAGTGTCATGGCATCATAGCTCATAGCAACCTCAAACTCTTGGGCTTAAGCAATTCTCGTCTCAGCCTCCCAAGTAACTGGGACTACAGGTGCCTGCCACAACATCTGGTTATTTTTTGTTGTTGTAGTTGTCGTTGTTTAGCAGTCCGGGGCTGGGTTCGAACCTACCAGCTCCAGTGTATGTGGCTGGTGCCCTAGCTACTGAGCCTATGTGAGGATTTTTTTGCTTATCTGTGATGTCAGATATCACAAAAAGCGTATATAGACTTTTTCTTTTGCTTATCAGCTTTCATTAGTGTTTGTGGGGGTTTTTTGTTTGTTTGTTTATTTTTTTGAGACACAGTCTCACTTTGCCATCCTTGGTAGAATACTGTGATATCATAGCTCACAGCAACTTCAGACTCTTGGGCTCAAGCGATTTTCTTGCCTCAGCTTCCTGAGTAGCTGGGACTATAGGCACCTGCCACAATGCCTGGCTATTTTTAGAGATAGGGTCTCCCTCTGGTTTAGGCTGATATCAGATTACAGACGTGAGCCCTGCTCTCAGCCAGTGTTTGTATATTTAATGTGTGGCGCAAGACAGCTCTTCCAGTGTACAGCAGGGAAGGAAGAAGTTTGGACACCCCTGTGAGTTTGTGTGCTTTCATGCCAACAGTTAGTCTCTGTCAAGAGCCACAACCCTAACTGAGAAAATCGTAGAACTTTTAAGCTGTTCTGTGTCTTTAAAGCTTTTATTCCCCCACTAAAACTCATCTTTAAAAATGTAACTTATCTGGAACCCTAATGGGAAAACCAGACGAAAGCAGGGCTGTTTTGGGAGGGCAAGGTCTAGGACCTCCTATGTGGCTTACCCCTTGGCCCTTCAGGCTTTGCCCTACAGTTTAAAACATGACAGATCTAAGTCAATCAACCTCTTCATTGCTGATGAGGAAACAGTCCAGAGAAATTCAGCAAACTGGCCTTGGATCATTGTAAAGGCTAAGCCAGATCTCCCTTATCCTGGTCTCACCTTTTCCTTCATACAGCCCTGCCTCTCCCTTGGTATCCTACTGCTTAACAGGCCCTAGGAGCTTTTTGCTTCCTCTGCTCAAGCCATCCCCCCTTTCCCCTCCACCCAGGGCCTGCTTGAGCACAGTCCACAGGGGAACAGGCTGGATGTCACTTATCCATGCAGCCAGCCCAGGTGACTTGCTGGCCTGTAATCAGTGATTCAGAGTTGGATATGTATCTGCCGTCTGCAGGATCAGTGGAGCTGCTCGGGGCAATGGCGTACTGTGCTCCTAAGCAGCTGTCGTCCTGCCTTCCCAACATTGTGCCCAAGCTTACGGAGGTGCTGACTGACTCCCATGTCAAAGTCCAGAAGGCCGGACAGCAGGCGCTCAGGCAGATCGGCTCTGTCATCAGGAACCCGGAGATCCTGGGTACGCTTCTCCCATGAGGGCATTCACCCTGACTGCACCCCCAGTTCTGCCTTTGGATATTATAGGGAACATACACACAAGATTTTTGTTCTCTGAGGACAAATATATTTACAGTGAAATAATCTCTGACTCCTGGAAATCCCTTTACCTAGAATAGTTAGCTAAAGGTAGTTTGGAAGTGGTCTGTTTTTCTACTAGTCTGGAGTTGCTGTTATTGGCTCAGGAGCAGCTTGACTGTGAGAAGTCTCTGTGCCCTACACTGAGCATGAGGTCAGCAGGATTGAATGACAGTCTCTGGACCACAGCAGCCCATCCAAGATGTTAGGTTCTTTGCACACTTCTGTTCCATCTTATTCCAGGAGGGGTATGATAGAGGGGAGGGTCAGGAAAAGAGTTAGTATTAACCTAACTGTATTCTTTTTTTTTTGAGGTAAAATGTGCATATATAGCTTATCACTTTTACAGGTATAGTTCAATGGTAATAAATACATTTATATTCTTTTCCCCTCTTCATCTCCCTTTCCCCCCAAACCTAACCACACTCTTCAGTGTTGTTGTTTTTTTTTTTTTTGAGACAGAGCCTCAAGCTATCCCCCTGGGTAGAGTGCCATGGCATCACAGCTCATAGCAACCTCCAACTCCTGAGCTCAAGCGAGTCTCCTGCCTCCGCCTCCCAAGTAGCTGGGACCACAGGCGCCTGCCACAACGCCCGGCCATTTTTTGGTTGCAGCC
>CAUYQV010045620.1:0-26465 GCA_963574575.1 Galagoides demidoff
GCCTCCCAAGTAGCTGGGACCACAGGCGCCCGCCACAACGCCCGGCCATTTTTTGGTTGCAGCCATCATTGTTGTTTGGCGGGCCCAGGCTGGGGATTCGAACCCACCACCTTAGGTGTACATGGCTGGCGCCTTAGCCAATTGAGCCACAGGTGCCGAGCCAGAACATGATCTTAATTATTACACTTCTACTGTATGCTGGGGATACAACAATGAACAATACAACCCCAAATCCTGCCCTTATATTGTTTTGATCTTTAGAAAATGGTTTTTAAGGATCAGCGCCTGTGGCTCAAGTGGCTAAGGCGCCAGCCACGTACACCTAAGGTGGCGGATTCGAATCCAGCCTGGGCCCGCCAAAACAATGATGACGGCTGCAACCAAAAAATAGCTGGGCATTGTGGCGGGTGCCTGTGGTCCCAGCTACTTGGGAGGCTGAGGCAGTAGACTCACTTGAGCCCAGGAGTTGGAGGTTGCTGTGAGCTGTGATGCCACGGTACTCTACCCAGGGGGTTAGCTTGAGGCTCTGTCTTAAAAAAAAGAAAGAAAATGGTTTTTAAAAGTGTATGTAATAATGAGTGTGATGAGAAGCGTTAAAGTGGTGAGGAGAGGCAGAAGTTTTGGGCAGACAGAATGTGGTGATGGATTAAAGAAAGGTTTATGTGTCGTTGAAGTTGGTATTTGAGGAAGTATTTGAAGTGAGCAACCCATGCACCAACTAGGGGGAAGAAGGGACTTAATAACAGTGGATGTCATCTGTGCAAATGCCATCAGGTGGACATGTCCCTGGCATCAATATGACTGGAGCAGGGGAACCCAGGGAGAAGGAGTAGTAGATAACAGGTGATGGGTTGAGTAAGCAAAGGGTATAATGTGGTCAGACTCAACCACAGTAAACAGGAATACTCCACTGAGTTGAGAGTAGCCTATAGAGGGACACACATGGAAGCAGAAAGACCAGTTAGGGGACTGAATCAAGTGAGAAATGGGGTCTGGGACCACAATGGTAGCCACATGGAGTGGCTAATTTTCTAGATATATTGAAAGTAGAGCTAATAGGATTTACTGACACAAGTAGAGATGATAGCAAAAGAGAAGAGTCATGGATGACTCCAAGATTTTTCAGCCAGTTATCAAGATAGTGAAGGAACAAGTTATACCTGGGGCAGGTTTTAAGGGGAGAGGGGAAGAATTTAGTTCTGAACACGGTGAATTAAGATGTGTATGTTAGATTTCATAGAGATGTATAGTAAGCAACTGGGTATGAGTCAAATTCGGGTGAAGAGACCTGGACAGAAAATTTACATTTAATATAATTAAAGCATAAAACTAGACAGGATCACTAGGGTTGAGTATGGATAGAGAAGCGGTCCTGGGAGGACTCCATCATAAAGTCAGGAGATTGAGGAGGAGTTAGCAGAGGAAAACATGGAGGTCACTGGTGACTGCTGGATGGTCAGTGGAAGGTGGGGGGCTGTGTCTGGAGTAGATGTAGGGAAAGGTGGGAAGAAAGACCTTGAGCATCAACTGCTCTGCAGTGCATGTTCGTGTGCTCATGGGGCGGAAGGTAGCCTGAAAGCAAAGAAGCTGCCCAGCTCAGAACCTGGGTGATACATAGGTACAGAAACGGGTAGCACAGGAAGAACTAATAAAAAGCCCCATAAAGAAGTTTTAAGCAAAGTCGTGGGAGAAGGACAGGTGCTTTCTGTTCTGGGAGATTTGAAATACCTCAAAGGAATTTAAAGTAGGCCTTTAAAAAAGGGTGGGATTGGCGGGGCCCATGGTTCATGCCTATGAATCCTACCATTCTTAGAGGCTAAGGTGGGTAGATTGCCTGAGCTCATGGGTTTGAGACCAGCTTGAGCAAGAGCTGGACACCATCTATAAAATAGCCAGGCAGGCACCTGTAGTTCCAACTACTCAGGAAGCTGAGGCATGAGAATCATGTGAACCTAGGAGTTTGAGGTTGCTATAAGCTATGATGCCATGGCACTTAACCCAGGGCAACAGAATGACACTCTGTCTCAAAAAGAAGAAGGTTCAGCACCTATACGCAGTGGTTAGGGTACCAGCCACACGCACCAGGGCTGGCGGGTTTGAACCTGGCCCAGGCCTGCTAAACAACAGTGACAACTACAACAAAATTAATAGCCCCACATTGTAGTGGGTGCCTGTAGTCCCAGCTAATTGGGAGGCTGAGGCAAGAGAATCACTTACGCCCAAGAGTTTAAAGTTGCTGTGAGCTGTGATGCTATGGCATTCTACCGAGGGCAACATAGTGAGAGTCTCAAAAAAAAAAAAAAGAAAGGATAGGATTTTCAGATGAGAGTGGGACAGGCAGAACTTCAGGAAAAAGCCAAGTGCAAAAAGCAAATAAGAAGTTGTCAAGTTTCATTGGTGTTGAATAAGGTGAAAGGAATAGGCATGGAGGAGTACGTGGAGGGCCATGTGATGGCTAGCCTTGAAACAGAACGTTAATAGTCTTGTTACTAGGCTGAATTAGGTAAATAGGGCATAACAATCATGTAGGTGAGACTTGGTGAGAACGAGGATGGAGTAGTTTCCAAACTGATCAGGATAAAAAGCACAACGTTGTAAGGGTTACACCCCTGAATTCACCTGGTCCTCCCACTCTTGATTTCTCATTTCATTTTCCCTCTTTCTTTAGTGAAAATGATTTCTAGGATCCATGGTTTTGATCACTCCCAAAATGTTCCATTTAGAAGGAAACCAACATTAATACCTTGGCACTCCAAGATGTTAGGACTTAAGAGAAAAATCTCCTTTCCTTGATCTGTGTTCCTGCCTCACTTGACATGATTCTGCTTCTCTCAGACTTTTTTTTAGGGTTGGTTTTTTTTTTTTTGTAATTTTTGGCCGGGGCTGAGCTTGAACCCACCGCCTCCAACATATGAGACCGGTGCCCTACCCTTTTGAGCCACAGGTGCCGCTCCCATTCTCTCAGACTTTTAAGAGAGTGCCTGGTACCCACTGGGCATGCAAAACTACTTGTTCCCTCCCCACACTCTCCTAGTTTTCCTCTGCTCTTACTTCACAATGCAAGACAGCAACCCCTCTAGTCCTTCCTAGGGATCTACCATATTGTATTGTGAAGACGAGGGAGGGCTCTCCTCTGGCTTCTATCATCAGACCTCTTGCGGGTGAAAGGAAGGACCTGAGCAACACTTCTGTAGCCCTGTCAACATAGCCTTTAGCATCACTAATGTCTGTCCCCACAGTTGCACAGATGGGGCAGTTTGAAAGATCTACCATGAATTAAGGGAATGCATTGGGTCCTGCCTGTCTTCCTTGGGGAGGGGATACATTTAATGGAAAAGTTGAAGGTATTTCATCCCTACACTCCCAGCAAGGTCCTGAGGCCCAGGTTGGTATCTTTGGAATTCTTTGGTCCCTTAAGAGCAGGTGTCCTCAAACTACGGCCCACGGGCCACATGCAGCCCGCCTAGGACATATATCCAGCCTGCCGAGTGTTTTTACCGCTGCTGCTTGTCCTGCTTAGCTGCCAACTTGTCCCGCGGCCTGATTCCAGCCCTCCAACAGTCTGAGGGACAGACAGTGAACTGGTCCCCTGTTTAAAAAGTTTGAGGACCCCTGCTTAAGAGTCACTGATGCAAAGTGTAAACCAGTGTTTTTCAACCTTTTTATCTCCTTTTATACTTGAACCTATAATAAACTTGCATGGCACACTTAAATTATGCTGATCAGAATATATATATTTGTGCTTTGAACTTCCTTTGAAAATAATTTAATTTAAAATTTTTCACAGCACACCTAAAATCCTCTCATGACACACTAGTTGATAATCACTGATCTAACCCCTTATTTTCTGGGATTTGACTGAACAAGCACTTGCAGCCTTGGATCAGGGACTCCAACACATGCATAAGTCTGTCTGGCCCACTGCTTACTGTGATGTGGTATGTGACTACAAGTGGAGGCTCTGGGGGAGGGAGAAGGGAGGGGGGAATGGGTGGAGGGAGGGGGATTGGAGGGACCATTTTTGAGGTATATCTTACAGGGGTACAAGTGAAACTCTCTAAGAGTAGAATCAGAATGTTTTAAAACTATAACTGAGAAAATGACCTGAAGGCTGTGTTGATCAGTTTGATGAAAGTATTTCAGATTGCATGCGAAAACCCCACACTGTTCCCCAGAAGTGCATTAATGTACATAGTTACCATTAAATAAAAATAAAAATAAAAATAAAACACAATATATTTATCTCCTTCTGCCCAGAGTTTGCACTGCTATTGATTCTTCAGTGCCAGTACACTAACACAAAATAAGGGGGCTCACGTAGCTGATAAAGCTTAGTATCATCTGGGTAGTCTTTTTCTGTAGACCCATAAAAAATTATATCTATCCTCAATCTGTAGCCTGTCAGGGGTATATTATCTACTTACTCTCTTACTTAAAATGTCTTGGTGTATCTGTCCATCTGGTAATGTACTTTATTTTTTGTACAATATGATTGTGAGAACAGTACATAAGTAAGTCACTCAGCTATAGATGAATAGAATATGTTTTCAACTTTTGAAAGTACTTGGGAAGAGTTGGGAAATACTATGACCACTGTACTGTACTTTCTGTTCTGTCCTTAATGTTCTGGTGGTATATGGGACTTAGAAAGTCAATACGGTATTGATTATTACTTCAGCATGTACTTGTAAGAGGTTGGTAATTTGTATATGAAATTAGTAGGGCTGTGGAGGAATAAAAGGGAATTTCTAAGGTGCGGTTAGTCTGTCAATATTAAAAATACTCGCATGTGATGGTAACAGGTTTTCATCTGTATTTTCTGGCTGTCATATTAGTACTAAATTTTAATTTTAAAAGGAAAGTTTGGTGAAGTGGAAGCTTTAGGTCAGTGACTTAGGAATTGAGTTTCCAAGACAAGCCAATCTTGGCATACCCTCTACGTCTGTTATTCCAAATGGCCGATTCTTCTGTTAATGCCGTCCACCTTTGTGCCCTCTCAGATTCACTTTGAAGCACAGAAGTATGCTTTAAGAAGTATGAAATGTATGCAATTGAAAGTGCTTGCATTATTTTTGCTATTCACAACATTCTCTGTATTAAAATCCCCAAAACTACCTGCTGACAAATAGTCTTAAATTAAAATTACATGTACCTGTTTGTTTTAGTGAAAAGATTACAGTTAATGTAGAGAAAAATACGAGTAATTTTATAAAGAGAACTCTTTTTTTCATAAAGTAGAAAGAAATGAACATTATATGTGTATCTATATAAAAAAAAGTATTTGCTTCTTTTATAGCAATAGGAAGAGGGAAGTTGTTATAGGAAAAAAATGCTACGTAAAAAATACATAATAGAAACAAACAGAGCCTAATGTCACATATTTCTTCAGAAAACAAAGTGCTTTTCTTCACAAGTCAAAGATATAACAATAAAAATGTTTCCTTTTAATTAATTTTAATAGTACTGAACAAAAGCAGAAGAGCTGTGTTTTAAGAAATCATCCTATGGGCTAATGGCCATTTCATTGTCATGAACATCCTTTATTTAGCCCTCTCCACAAATAAGCTCACAGCGGGAGAAAGGACACTAGTTGGAGTAATTTGGGCGATAAGTAAACAGAAGGAATGGCTAGGAGCATAGTGTCAGCTGGCAGAGAGCTTATTTCCTGAACCCTGTGGATGTGGTTAAAACCCAACAGAGATGCCAATATGCTTCTCCTCAGTGAACGCTGCCCCTCTCCACACCACCAGGCCCACTGAAGCTTGTGCACAGCATTTTATCCAAGCGTTCCGTAGGGTAGCTGCACAGCGCCTGCGATGACCTGAGTCAGTCATGCAAAGAGACCTTCTTATGTTTACACCAATGGTTTCTTTCAGTTTCCCTTTTTTGCTGCTCTTGTTCAGTGCTTTAAGCAGAGTGATGGAGGAGGCACCTCACACTCTTCTTAGATAAGATCTTGAGCAGCAAAGAGTGGTTCAAACAGCATGTCTGAAAACTCCCAGGCTGGATTTCTGTGCAAGGTTGCTGTCATGTGTGCTCCTGGGATACCGGTCTCTTCAGAAGGGTGGGAAGACGTGAGGTCTATTGACTCTGAAGAGAGAGCAGTGAAGGCCAGAGGAGCAGGTTCTGGTAAGTGACAGTCAGGGGTAATCCTGCTTAACTTTTTTTTTTCAGTTGTACCCAAATCCATATTTAATATCTTCTCTATATCTTTTTTCTAGTCTAAATATTCCCATTATCAGTATATCAGGTGCATAGTGATTTTAGTGATTTTATTCCATTTTCTTAATGGAGCAAAGTTTCTAGTAACCAACTTTATCCTTAAGCCTGTTTCTCTGAAATGAGATTCTAGAGTTTACAATATAGTCTTAAAGGTTATAAAATGATTAATTATATTTATGGTTTATATTCATGTAGTAATAGCCAAGTCAAGAAAGATTTAAAGATTAGAAAGTCAGTGTTCTATGAAACTAAGAAAAAAAATAGCCAGTTGTTTAATTGTCTTATTTTTCTTTTTCCCGTAGTGGTCAGTGTATTCACATGCTTTAGTATCTCATCCTAATATAAAGATTGAGAGATGAATGGTAAATTGCAGTCGCTGTTAGTGGAATATAGATTCCAAAATAGGAAGTACGTGTCACTTTCGCCAAGTAATGGATCCTGGGTTTTTGTGAAAGAACAGAAACCTTTCTACAAATACAGGCCTTGACCTAGACCACAATGCCACAAGGTCAAATGGTATATTTGAAGCAAGCTGAAAATTGCAATGGATGCTAGGTTTTATGTGTTCTTTCCCAAGGGCAATCAATGTGCTGGTCTTTGATGTGGCTACAGAATCACAGTTGAGTATGAGGCTGTGAAGTATATAATCCAGATGAAGGATGCATCTGGACATGCAAGTTGTAGAAATGTCATAAACGAGTAACATTTATAAATTTAGAAATCGGTAAAGTGAAAAAAGAAGGAATTTTTTCCCTGCTTGTAGATGTCAGTGGCTCCAGTCAATGACATTTGTTATTATACAGGAAATTTTGTACTATCTGGTACCAGAAATGAGTGAGAGGATATTTTAGAATAAGATCAACATTAGCCCCCTCTAATATTGATTCTCTATTTTGATTCTGTAGTTTTGAAAGCTGTGAATAGTGCTTTACTTAATGAACCCTGTTTGATGAATTAAGTATTTTCTGTTAGAAATACAATCTGTTACCATTTGATAAATTTTGTTATATGAAGGCACTTCAGGGAGTTCAAGGTAATTACAACAAATTAATATGATTCATGAGAGGAATGATGGATAAATATTAAATTAATAGCATTTTAAATGATTTTATAATTTGAAATAAGCCCATACCAGGTGCTAAACAAGAACGAAATAGGAAAAGAGAAAAACAGACACTAGTACTCATTATTTAATTGGAATTAATTGATCAACACTTATGTGCACATATGGAAAAAACACTCACTGCACATCAAGCAGGTGGGCGGGGTAGGAAAGCATGAGTAAATTCACACCTAGTGGGTGCAGTGCACACTCCCTGAGTGATGGGCACACTTACGGCTTTGGCTCAAACTTTACCGTTTGTACCCCTGAAGTATTCTGAAATTGAAAAAGAAAGATCTGAAAATTCAGGCAGAGTAATAGCCACATGCATGAAAATGCTTTACTTCATTTGACTTGAGCCTAAATATGTCTGTATACTCTATGATTCTTAAATCCACAGAAATAAGATCTTTTTGTATTCAAAGAAAAGTACATAACAGCAGTTTCAGCTGGGGAGAATGAGTAAGTTGGTGTTGAAAGTTTTGACTCCCCTTTCATCATTTCAGTTTGTGCTGGGCCAGCGGGTCCATCTCTACCCCGTGACATTTGTATGCCTTCTCTGTGACCTTGCCACAAAGGAAGACACTTAAGTGTAGCAAGCTTAAGACTTCAGCCTTATTTGCCGCTCTAGAAAATCCTCACTGTTCAAATGTGGGAAATGGAAAACTATGACCGTGGTCCCCTTCTGCACCACCATAGCTTTCCATACCAAGTCACATTTAAAAAACTGGCATGATTTTGAGGTAACCCACCACAATAACTGCAGTAACTCCTAACTGCCACAATGTAGGGAAAAGCTCGCACTTGGGCTTTCAAAACAGACAAAACCAAGTTCAAATCCCAACTTTGCTACTTATAAACCACATGACCTTTGGCAATATAATTAGCTTTTCTGAATCTCCTCTATAATGCGGATTTTTTCCATATGCCTATGAGGAACAAATGAATTTAATAAAATTAATATTAAACAGCTTAATATTGGGCACATAACGAGTGTTCAATTACTGTTTATTTGCCATTGCCCTCGTCCCAGCAACAATTTATGGGTTTAAAGCATACTTGGAAGCTTTGGAAAAGTTAAAAATCCTTATTCTAAATGGAGACCAAGAATATGTTCTTTTAAGCATAAAAAAAGTTTTCAAATTGACCAGTTTTTGTAAAATTTTGCAGTTGCTTGGGGAATGACGAGATGATCCGTGGCTCAGTATTTTTTTCCTGTGAGAGAATTATTTTTGATAAATACATATAATTTAAGTAGGTAAAGTGAATTTGTTGTCAATAAAGGAAAGATGCTCTTCTTTGTCCCTCTATTATCATTTGACCATTTTATTTTCTAAAATAAACTAGAAGCAGTCAGCCTCTACATTTTAGTGAATAATCCCTTCTGGATTGGAAAAGTGAGTTATTGTTCTCTTCAGTTTCTGGAAGGTGAGGGTTACACCACAGTAAAAATGTAATTGAGAGAGAGTAGCATTTTCGGTTAAACTGATTTTGTTGTTTCTCATGCTATTTTTTTTGTGTATGTGTGTGTGTGTGTGTGAGAGAGAGAGAGAGACGTGAAAAATACGAGGTAGACTAAGTGCAGGCGACCTAATGAGAACATAATTTTTCAGTGTCTCAGTGAGACAACCCTCTTATACCATGAATATGCATGTCCAGTCATCAAAGACGTGCATCTTTAAAAATATAAGAAATATGAGCCACTTCTCCCCACCCCCAAATCTCTGGCTACACCTATTTGAGGTTGTTCTTTTGCCCTCTGGAGAGGAGCCACTCTGAGCTCTAGGCTGGCTGTACCGGAGCAGCCTGAAGAAACCCTCTTGCTTGTGTTCCCAACAGTCATTCCTGTCTTCCTGGTTTATGCCTCCTGGTGCCAGTTGTTGTCATTGGGCTGAGTGAGACTCAGGCAAACTGCAGAGAAAGTGATCTGTTACACCAGGGCTTGGCAGGACCATTGCCAGTGAATGATAATGGGACTGAATCGTTTCAGGTGAGTTTTCTGTGGTCCCCAAGTCAGCGGGCATCTGTTCAACATTGTCATCTTAGCCCACGGATGCGCAGTGAAGTGTCACTGGGGACTAGCAGGAGCTGCTCCCAAGCATTTATTTGCCTGAGTCGTTTCTCCTGTTGTTAGCTTTAAGGGACCCCAGCATTCCGTCTCTGTGACTGCAGGAAGGTAGCAGCTTCTGTGCATTGGTGCAGGAAATGGTTAATTGTCGAGCCAGCAGACCTTTGGTGTTTGCTACGGTGGGAACCACTTTAGGATAGCACAGAGCACTGTGAATTAATGCTGTAATCAATGGGAATCTGTACACTGCAGAGATCTGTTTTGATGACAGCAGCACTTATGGCCTTGGTTAGTGTCACCGTTGTATAATGTTGGACACTGCAGGCGTTTCTGCTTTTCATTTAGAATGCAAGGATCACAGGGAATTTTATCTAAAATTCTGAATTTTGTTGGGTACTTTTTGTGGTGGATTTGCTGCCCTTGCTAGCTGGAATTCAGTAATTTGATGCCATAGTATTTATTTAACCACTCTGATGCTGCTGTTATGTTTGCTGGGTTTCTCCAGTTTCTGCTACTTCATACGTTGCACTCAGAAACAGGTAAACGAAACTATAATATTAATCTTAATCATACTAAGATAAATGTCAAACTGGTGGCATTTATTGTTTAATTATCCAAAAGAACAAAATATTAGCCTGTTTCCTTTTGATTCTGTCGGTAGGGATTAAGGAATATTTTGCCTTGAATGTGGAAATTACATAAATATTTCAGAATGCAATGATGAGTAGTTTTATAAGATGAAGTTATTTTCATGTTGTAAATGTATATCTGAAGTGCACATTAAATCATAGATGTTTTAGTACTATATTTAACTCAAATTGATCTCTGTATAATGCACAGTTAATTCAGGAATAATGTTATCTTCCTTTTCTGATGGATCAAAGACATATTTTTTTTTTCCTGTTTACTGGATTTCACTAAAATTAGAGGGCTTCAGAGCTTAAGTTTCTTAAAAATATCAAGATATAAGTTTATATAAGTTGTTAATTACAGGTATGGAGGCAAAGGCTGCCAAGGCCTGATTTCTCTGGATTGACAGTCCTGATTATAGAGCACATCTGTAGAAATAACCTGTGTTTTTGTGCCGTGAACTAAAGGGAAAACTATTCAGTAAAAGGGACTAGAGAGTCCAGACACAGTGACGGAAGGGAAGTGAAATCTTCGGGTCAGAGCTCTGGGTGTTTGACCTTGGTGTAACTCATCCCTTCTGGGCCTCGTTTCATTCTGCACTTCAGAAAAAGACTCTGCTGTAGTTCTCAGTGGGAAAAAGCATAACGTTTTGCAGGTGCTTTTAAGATCATCAAATTATTTCCATGTAGAAAAAGACATTATGAGATTTTTAAGTGTATATAGTTTTCTTAATATGTGGGGAGGGCAGAGAAATGGGGCTTTGAATTTTCCTTGTCTAGGTAGCGATTTAGCAGCTGAGGGTTGGGGGAAGAGATATTATGATTCTTTTAAATTAAACTGGTAAATCTCCTGGCTCGAATGTAGGTATTTTGCCAAATAGGTGTTGCGCAAATTTGAGATGTCCTGAGAGCACCTCCTCTTAGGCTGCACCACTGGGAGGGAAGAGAAGCCTCCCACGTGGGGCTGCGTTCCAGCCTGAGGAGGGCCTGGGTGCAGAGAGGAGCGGGCTCTGTGGAGCCCTGCCAGGGACCCGCACTCTCCTCCCTGCCCCCTCGCCCCCTCCCAGGCTCAGCAAGTACTACTGAGGGCAGCTGAAGAAAGCTCCTGTCTCTTCTCAGCAAATGTCTTTGAAGACGTTCACTCTCTGCTCAGGGCAAGGTCAAAATTCAAAGGATCAGAGGCAGCTGGAAAGGAAGCACCCATCTCCCGTTTGCAAAAGTGTGAATCAGATTGCTGTCCATCAAATGCTAGTTAGCACTCAAGAGTCAAGACTAATTAAATGTGTTCTTTAGTGACAATAGAAGGATTTCGTTGTCAATTGAACCATGTGCCTTACAGAGTGGCTAAAAACTGCTAGTTGATGAAGATCATGAATCTTGGGTTCATGTTCCAACTTACTGGCTCTCCTTAACAATAGATACCCACCATTTTGAGAGGCAATGTGGGGTGAGGATGGTTCTGCTCCCACACAGATGCATGTGATAGAGAAGGGAGAATAACGTGATCAATTGATTTCTCCGTCTCCTTCTGAGGACCCAGTCTAAATTGCGGCTACTACTCATATATTTAGAAGGGTAATAAGTTCATTAGTAGAGGCGCTCCACTGCGGAGGTGATCTCTCGGGTCTCTCCCACCTTTCGGGCTTTATAGGGTGGGGGTATTCATTAGTGCATAGTTAGAAAGCTCTTCAAGGAGGAGGAGATATTTTAATTTTGAAGTATTACCTGTGAATGTTCTTGGTGACAGTTCTGTTAGAGAAATGATGGAGGTTATTTGGAAAACAAACACAAACTTAATCTCAGTGAACAGCCCATGTCTGTTCTCCCCTGGCCTTCTACAGATAATCCAGAGCCACATGTAATAAATAAAATAAATGCCTACTGCTCTCAGTTTTCTAAGGCCAGGGAAGTTGGATTGAAGCATGTCAATTTATAAAAGAGGAGAAATCTGTGAAATGATATAAATAGTCCAGAAGACATTTACATGCTTGCTGTCATGCCTCTAAGGGTTTAGATTTTGTACAGTCTACTTCAAGTAGAGGCTGTCTTCTATCTTTAAGAAGGGAATTGTCATAACATACACTAAATTTGTTAATTATGCATAGAAATATAACCAAAAATTTAGAATGCCCAATTAATTTAAATGAGTTGTTTCAGAGAAAGTTAGCTTGCATGAGGTTTAAAGGCCTGGGAAATCAATTCCTATGATACTTCAACAAATTTCAAAGCTGACTTAAAAAAGGGGGACTAGTAGCTGTAATGGCTGGGGGGGTTTAACAAATATGTTTTCAGTAGTATAACATCTGTCATTTATGTTAAACTTACAAATAGCTTTGAAGGTGTTTTTGCTTTGCAAGAGGCTGCTAGCTTTACAAATTTCCCTTTTCCTCTGAAGAATGCTTAGACCTTTAAGTTTGTTCTTAACTTCTGATTAGGTTCAAATAGAAACAATTATTTAATCCCCTTCAAATTTTTATTTGATTTCAGGATTGTGTTTTTCTCATGACATATTCAACGTATATAATGTGTGTTGTCATATTTTCTGTAGTTTCCTTTGTAACGTGTATCTCTTAAATTATGTAAGGCCCTCATCAGGGGAGAGACATGACACTCCTGCACAGTCATACTATTTAACAGTATTTCTCTTGTCTGTTTTATACTAAGAACTTTTAAAAAAATGTTTCACTAGAGTCTTGATACCTCACAAAAGTGCTTCCTTTTTCTTGTTTTCTGAATATATTCCCAAAGCTCATCTTCTCGGAATGTGGTTTCTTGATTTTCTAAGTGTCTGGCTTACATAGGGATCTTAATGAAATCAAACTATTGAGACTGAAACCGGCAAGAAAGCATAATTCTGAGAGCCAAAGGGAAGCCCCCTTCCCGATACAGCAGTCTGATATTAGTCTGAATCAGTAATTCATCGAGACCCTGTCCCCATTCGCTGTTAATCTGAAGAAGGATCAGAGGCTCTTCAGAGAAATAAAGGAAACAATGGATTCTTGGCAGAAAAATCCATAGGCATATATTAATAGAAGTTTGCCTACAATTTTAAAGAGTGTATGGATCCCCTAAGTGTAATTATTATCCCTATAAAAGGGCTCACATGACACAGACTATCATCCTTATCTTAAAGATCACAACAAAAACTATTTAAAATTCAGTGGTAGCAAAAGTCCTCCCTCCACAGGGTACATTGTGTCTCATCAATAGTTAACGAGTCAACCCAAGACCAGCTTCGAAATGCTCTGACTTTAAAACCCTTAACTACCATTTGATATTTTATGAGCTATATCATATTACATGATCAAAAAATCTGCCCAAAGCTTACATCTCCAAAAGATAAATAAATGAGGGTACAAGAAAAGGGATTAGGAATGTCTGCAAATTCAAAAATGCCGTGCAGTGATTTCCGAATGAATAGGGGACTGCGCTTTGTAGGAACAAACATCATTTCACTTGATCTGAGAGCGGAGCCAGAGCTTGTTTCCATTCAGAACGGCTTGACAGAGACTAGCATTCTTTTGACGCTAGACTTTCTTTACAAATATTTTGTGATTTTTTTTTTTTTTTTTTACTTCAGACGCTAATCTTGTTTTAGACCTTTAGGTACAGAGATGTAGGGTTTGTGATAGTCCATGAGAGTTTACTATAAATTGGAGGTACTCAATATATAAAAGTGATGCAAAGCTGAAGCACAGATGGATAGCCCCACAAAACCTATTTAATCTGAAAGAACTTTTAGAGTATTGGCAAGAAACACGTAGTCTGTAATGAGGAGAAGAATATTGCTGCAGTTTTTGCTTAAATCTTTCCCTTCTGAGTTTGTCTACAGTCTTTAAACCTAATATTTTTATTCGCCACACTTTTCTTGGATGATTTAACAGTGCGTACAGTTTCCAGTGTTTGTGAGCTAAGTACACATTCTTGGGTTCGATCTAAAATATGACGCAATGATAATGAAGCAAAATTGTCCCCCAGAGATCTGGGAGGTGGATGTATGTATGTGTGTGTATGTGTGAGACAGAGTGCGTGTGATTTTTTTCTTGTATTAGAAAAAAATTTTGAAAAGTTGACCATTTTCAGTATCACCGAAACAATATCCAACTTAATCTTCTCATAAAATTTTTCAAATACAAATTTTACTTTTTGCATTTAATGTCACTGAATGTTTTAGCTATCAGTGCTAGTTGCACGCTATTTCAATTTGTTAACCAGATATCTCTGAATTTCAAAATTTAATGCAGGTACATAATCCTCTAGAAAAAAAAGTAGTCTTATTCACTTGCATTGCTCTCACTGAAGAGAGAAGATGTTTGTTTGAGAGGTTTTAGAAGACAATTAAGCCACTCTGTGTGGAGGGCATTATACAAAGAGCACCTGACCCTGTATTCTCTATTTTTTGTGTTGCATTCACAAAATATGAGGACGAAATAAGAATTATATATACAGTGCATTTCATCTTTATAAATGATGAATTTCAAGCAGTACTTAAGAAACAGTTGCTATATGTTTCTAATTTTGTTGCATTTATGAATAATGATTTAATTTTGGAATTATAAAAATTTAACTCTAATCCCTCATTCTGGATAGCTGAGTTTTTGATGCACTTAGTGTTTTCCAACCAGCTTCTTTTTATTATTGCTATTTCTGAAATTATTTTAATAAAAATCTTTTTTATCATTGATGTGCCTTTTTTCCTTCTAAATCAGGAAGGCATGAAAGGGGAGATATTTATCCCTGCTGTCATAAATATTTACATGCCATAATTTTTTGTTGTTGTTCTTATTGTGGCCCAATGGATATTGTTTTAACATCAATAGGTTGCCTTTCAATCTAGTTGCGTTCATAGGTAACTATATCCAGACAGTTGTGTTCCTGCAGTCGTTTCTGCACTTCTTTATCTAAATTTCCTTGCCCACATTCTTATGAATTGCTGTCAGTGTGATGTCTGTACCAATACTTTTCTCTTTTTTTGCGGTGTGTATCTTTAGTGGTTTTGTAGGGTCGAATGCTAGAAAACTCTTTGATGATTGTGACCGTAAAATTGTGAGTGAGGGTCTAGTTGATTTTTCTAGAAATTAACTCTAGAAGCTTACACTCTGTGGTACTGTTTTTTTCCCAGATGAGAAGGCTTTTTACATTCTTCTCGTCCTTTACAAGTTTACTGGATGGGTTATAATGACTTGCTGTTTAACGAATTCTGCTGTGTAAGCTATGGATAAGCTCAGCACATCAATTTTATTTTAATTAGCTTATTTTCCATTGAATCAAAGATATTTTGGGCTAGATGGATGGAAGCTCTGTATTTTTGATGAAAATAGATTTATAATAAGTACATTAAATTGTATCTTGTGCCTAGTCACGTAATATAATTACAATTTACAGTTTAAAACTTATCTTACTACCGAAGCTATTTAAGGCAGCTACCCAAATGTAAAAATGGAGTGATAGGAAATAAATTTAAAATACATACAAAAGATCAATAAAGGAAAATATGGGTAGAAAATTAGACTACAGGTTTAATCATAAACATTCTAACAGGTGTGCTTTGAGAAAAGTACCATTGATTGCAAAATCTACAACATCCATAGCATAAAATGAGCCATTTATTCTCACAGATTATTCCTCATACCAACACCAGACAGAGGTTTCTACTGTACTGTTTTATAGAATAAATACTATATTTTGTTGTGTATAATGCACCCTTTTTTGCCCAAAATTTTGAGGGAAAAATAAGGGGGATTATAGTACATGGGTAATACTAAGTCTCTACCTATATACATGTTTTTAATTCTTTGTTTATGCTCATGCAGTAAAAGTGTAACTCTGTTAAAAATTAATGTTAAAATTCCTTTATAATACATAACAACCTAAATGTAAAAAAAAAAAAATTTGAATTAAAAAATTAAAACAAAATATTTCTTCCTGAAAGTCTGGGTCAAATATATATGGGTGTACACTATACCTGGGGGCATATTATACACAGGAAAATACGGTTATCAGCAGCAGAAGAATCCCAGCATCACGATCAGTGTCATCACCATGACCCATAAACACCATGATGATAATAACTAGAAAGGACAAGACAGTAAAAGGAATTGTAGGAGAAGCAAGGGGAGAAAGACTTGGGGTAGTCCAGGTGCTTGGCTGTCCAATAGCATGCAGTAATTCAGAGGTACATTTTAGAAAGTCTAAGTTGATTTACTGTCTGTCCTTCACAGAGACCTCTGTAGAGACTGTTGCTTTACATTGAACATATGAATATGGATGCCTACTAGTTTTTCCCAAGAATAATGCTGGCCAAGTGCCAGGTGGCTCATACCTGTAATCCTTGTGCTCTAGGAGACTGAGGTGGGAGGGTTACTTGAAGTCTGGAGTTGGAGAACAGCCTGAGCAAAAGCAAGACCCCATCTCTTCTAAAACTAGAAAAATTTAGTCAGGCCTTATGGCACATGCCTGTAGTCCCTACTACTTGGGAGGCTGAGGTAGGAGGATCACTTGCGCCCAGAAGTTCCAGGTTGTGGTGAGATACACTCACGCCATGGCACTCGAGCTGGGGCTAACGAGTGAGACTCTGTCTCAAAAAAGAAAAATGCCAAGGTGTAAAATATGTTCTCTAAACTTCTGTGCTTCTGTGCCTAGTAATTCTCCACTGCCAGTCAAGGGATTTCCAACTAAAAGTCCTTTCATGTATTTCTAAGTTATTTGTTTGTATAGCCAAAATGAAAGCAAAAACAAAATGCAACAAGAAAGACAGAAAATAAACCCGGTATTTACAATATTTACAATGACCTGCTTTGTGGGAGCTCTGGTTTCACAATGTATTTATATTACCAAGACTGTCTGCTATAGTGTAAACTTATTTTCTATTTTTAACAGCTTGAAAATATTTTTAAATAAGTTACTCATAAGTTACTTCCATTTTATTCTGTATATCCTTTAAATCTGTCTTTATTACAATTTGACATTTGTTCTTGTTATTTAGATCATTAAAACCATGATACTCTACCCATCTCCACAGTTTTCATTTCCATGTCTTTGGGATATAGAGACAGGTGGAAATTTATTTGACATTCAGAAGATTATTGCAGGTTAATACTGGTTTGCTAGTGTTACCTGGGCCTGGATAAATACTGACATTCTCCTTTATCAAAGATACTTATCTCTAGAATGCATTCTTAGAATGTCTCTGCTGTGAACTTTCCCAGCACTACAGTTTCTTAAGCCTGTGGTTAATATCCAGTCCCCAAACAGTGAAAACAAATAAAACCCGATTTTTTCCACAGGGTTTCCTGGCTGGTTATTCCGAGGCTTTGCACGTGACAACCCGTTCTCCCACGTGAATGGAATACTCAGTGTCAATGTGGAAGCCTGGTCAGTTGGAAAGTTGCAGTAAAATATTTCCCTCCTGTGTACGACGCTTCCCAAATTCTTATATATAGTCATTGTCTCAGGAAACAAATTCCCTAAGACTGTCAATTTTGTGATCTGTTATCCAGGGTACCTTATTAGTCTGTCTATATTTAGATTCTAGGGGAGAAATTTCTCAGCTATTTGGCTTCAGGCTACATATATATATATAATACGAAGCTTACTTTTCTTCAAAACGTTATATGTGGAAAGCTATTTGCCCTGTTACCGATGACCTTGGAGACTTGTCTTCTGATGTATTTATACTGCCATTTAATACAGTTGATAACAGTATAGTCTGGAGTTCCCCCAAACTGTAACTATATCCTTATCTTCTAATTCCAAGGCACAGTGTTGGGTGTGTGTGTATGAGCATGTGTATGTGTGTGGGGGTGAGGGTTTGTTGTTCAAAGCCTTCAGGAATTTTAATTTATTAACTTTCTCTAAGGTCTATAACATAAGGTCAATGTAGAAGTAAAGGATAAGTTTATCATTGAGCCATCATGGTGTTTGGGAGTGTTGGGGGCCCCAAAGTTTTCATGCCATCTTGAAAGTCTAAATTTATGTAAATTTATATAACTTTCAAAACTAGGAAAAAGTAAACTGATGAATAATAAATATTAACCACCTCAAATTCTGTTTAATTCCTCAGCATCTGCTTTTCCCCCTCTTTAAAGCATGACCACAGAGTTTTCTGTGCTTTCTCAAAGCCCCATGAGCTGGGGAACCTGGTTGAACATTTATACTTGAAATAGTTGTTTTCTTAGGACTATCCACCTGACATTATTTAGATAATTTTGTTAAGAATATACACTACAAAAAAGGTTCTGAGTAAGCTAGGAAGCTTAAAATATATTAGAAAAATAATAGATCGTGTCTGTACTGTCTTCAAGAAATCATTACCAAGGATATTTTGAGTAATCAGCCTAATTAATAATTTTAATAAACAGAGCTACTTTAGCATTTTCTAAGCCCATTTCAAAGCGTGTTTTGCCAAGATTTCTGATATTACCTGTATTTTAGTTGATAGCTATTTAATGATATATCTATCTGATTTTTAACACCATACTTTAATCTAAATTGTTAATGAATTACACATTTAAATGCTACTTCTAAAGTCTTTCACAGTTCACAAAGCTGACCTATCTCATTTAATTCTCATGAAACATTCGTGAGGAAAGCGGCCTTATCCTTATTTCATGTAAGAGGGCGGGTCATCCAACTAACAAATTTACTGTGGCACATTCAGGATCAGTAGTAAGTCTCTGATTCTAAGTGCAATGATCTTTTTACCTAATTGCTGCTTTTTAAAAATTATATAAGAAATAGCATAATTATAAATATCAGAGTAGATATATAATATAATGGGGATCTGTGATTATTTACAATTTTAAATACACTATGTGGAAGAAAAGGTGTATTTTAAAATTTTTTACATACTATTAGAACTGAAAGAAATGCTTCTTACAATGAGTCAAAATCTTTTGGAGTGTCTGTTTTTATACTTTGATGATTTGCATGTCCCTGTGTGCCATCTCATCCTGCCCTGTGAGAAGGAGGGGTTCTGTGGGAGTTACCTCCCTGCGTGCGTGGCTGTGTTCACAGTCCAGCCAGAAATTTTAGATCTGATTCTGCTTAACTGCTTTGTAGTCTTGCAGTGGTAGTGTTGGCATACCAAAAATTAGTTCTCAAATTCACTAACCAATGCATATAACTAGAAAAAAAAATACTACCTGTACCACCTCTTTCCTGAACCAGCTGCTAAGTTTCCCTTCTTATGCCTTAAAATTATAAAACATAGACAGGGCACCACAGGCCTTCAGGCAAATATCTCCTCTTTCTCAAGGAGGTAGTTTAAGTCCAGAGGTTCCATTCAGTATAAAGAATTTGTGAACTTCAAACATCTTTGTCACGCCATTAACTTTTAGTAAATAATAATTGATGTATTTACTTGAGTCACTTTCATAAATAGAACTTCAATTTAGTTGAAATATCAAATTTATGTACCAGAGAGAAAGAGTGGTATTCTTTATTTATGATAGAAGGAGTGTGCACTACAAATGAGAACTTTTTTTTTTGTAGTACATACTTATTGTCTGCAACTTAATGCGTTGGAGATGCATGTCACTTATGAAACCATCACCACAATCTATGCTGTATACATAGATCTTACCTCCAAAAGTTTCTTCCCACCCTCTTTATTTATTTTTCTTTTTTGTGTGAAGAGAAAGAACACTTAACGCAAGGGTTCCCCTCTCAGGAAGTTTTTAACTGTGAAATGCAGCACAGCTAACTGTGGACACTGCTCTGTCCCATAGAGCCCTGGGACGTATTCATCATCTGTTACTGAAACTTCATACCCTTTGACTAATACTTCCCTGGTTTCCGTATCTCTCCGCCTCCAGCAGCCCTCACTCCACTCTGTTTCCACAAGTTGGACTCTTTGAGATTTCTCGTATAAGTAGTATCCCATAGATTCTGTCCCTCTCTCTGTCTGGCTTACGTCACGTAGCATGATGTCCTCCAGGTCTGTCCATGTTGTCACAATTGGCAGGATTTCCTTCTTTTTAGAGCTGAATAATATTACCTTCACATAATATTACCTTTAAAACGTGTATATTCCACATTTTAAAAATATATTCATTCCTTAGTGGACATTTACATCATTTCTCCTTTTTTTCTTGAGACAGAGTCTTACTCTCTTCCTTCTTGGGAGAGTGCCATGGCGTCAAAACATAACATCAGTCTGTTGGGCTCCACTGATCCTCCTGCCTCAGCCTCCCAAGTAGCTGGGACTACAGGTGCCTACACAGCACCCAGCTATTTTTAGAGACAGGATTTTGCTCTAGCTGGTCTCCAATTCCTGAGTTCAGGCAATCCACCCACCTCCCAGAGTGCTAGGATTACAGTGCTCGGATACACCGCACCCGGCCCATTTCCACATTTTGGCTACAGCGAATAGTGCGGCAGTGAATAGGTGAAGGCAGATGTATCTTTGAGGCCCTTATTTCAGTTCTTTTGGATGTAATACCCAGAATTAGTATTGCTATATCATATGGTAGTTCTATTTTGAATTTTTTGAGAAATTTACATTTTGTTTTCCGTTATGACTATACTGATTTATGTACATTCCTATCAGCATTATGCAAAGCTTCAAATTTCTCTATATTCTCTCTAACACTTTTTGTTTGTATTTTTTGGTCTAACACCTACCCAAACTAGTTTGAAATGCTTTTCTTTGTGGTTTTGACTTGCATTTCTCTGATGGTTATGCCTGTTATGCACCTTGAGTGGCGATCATAGCTGCCTTCCAGAGTGAAATTTCTAGCATGTACTTCGCAAACAACCACTGTAATGAACACGTATTGGCTGGAGATAATACAGTATCTCCCAAGGAATAAGACTTTTTTTTTTTTGGCAGCAAACTATAAATTGTATTTTAAGTTATTTACAATTGTTGAATTGTTAGAGAAGTTCTTGCTGAAGAATAGTAGTTTATAGCAGCTGCTAGCCCTGCCTAACTCTTTGAGTTCAAGGTGTGAAAATATCTGTTAACTAATTTTATATATAGTTTGCCTTCAGAATTGTTTGGGACAGTTATTATGGGCTTGGATTTTAAATGAGATCAACAAAAAGTGTTTGAGGACTGATTTTCACTATACTAGGACCTTAGACGAAAGTCTATCATGAATCACAATAATTCAATCATGAAACAGTGTCGTGGTTTTGCAACTTTGTGTATAGTGTTTATTTATGAAATATAGTGTAATATTTCACAGATTATATGATAATGATTGACTTTTAATAAGCACCTCTTCCCATTTTAAGGGCTAGTCCTTTTAAATATTTATTTCTTGTCCCTGAGTCCCATTAGGTCATTCAATATGAAATGTCCTATTCTGAATCAAGTTTAGTTCATTATATCTCCAACAAGAAGCAGTACAAGATGTGCCTTAACTATCAACCCAGTTTTGCCATCTTAATGTTGCGCCAGCAGCAAAGGAGCTTGGAGAGCAAGTGGTGATGAAATCGCAAAAGGTGTTTTCCACAGCTTGTTGAGAACCAAATATTTTTCATTGTAAGAAGTGGTGTAAAGCCTGGAAGAAGTGGTAGTCCGTTGGGGCAAGGTCTGGTGGATACGGCAATGATAGTTTCCAAGTCCCGTTTCTCTGGATTGAGCTGCACTGTTTGGGCAACAACATTGTCTTACAAGAGGACTGACCTGTCCCTGTTGATTGATCTCGGCTGCCTCATCACAGGCCTCCTCGTCGTACCATCCACCTGATTGCCATAGGCATCCTCTGTAATCTGCTGACCAGGTTTCATGGCGCTATGGTACAGGGTACCAGCGCTGGACCACCAGACAGACACCATTGGCTTTTTTGATGAATATTCTGTTTTGGACTGTGTTTTGACTCTTCATCTTTGTCCAATCATTTTGCTGAACACTTGGATTGTCAAAATTTTCATTCTTCCACACAGGTAACAGTACAGTATAGAAATGGGTTCACCTTTATGTCGTGACAGCAGAGGAAGGCAAGCTTCAAGACAATTTCTCTTCTAATGCCCATTTATTTCACACAGAACCAGCTTCTTC
Organism: Galagoides demidoff; assembly: GCA_963574575.1. Classification (NCBI taxonomy): domain Eukaryota; kingdom Metazoa; phylum Chordata; class Mammalia; order Primates; family Galagidae; genus Galagoides; species Galagoides demidoff. The sequence continues at coordinate 22,029 of CAUYQV010045620.1, forward strand.
ATCTTAAAGATTTGTTTCTAACGGTGGAATACTGTTGGAATAGTACACGTCAAACCTTGGTGCTAATTCACAGGCTGAGATGGATTCGCTTCCACTACAGCTGTCAGCTCCTCGTGATCCACCTTGCTCTTAGGTCACCCGTGTGGCTCATTTTCAATATTAAAATCGCCAGAATGGAATTTCTTAAACAATCGACATACTGTGTATTCATTAGCCGTGTTTTTCTAGTAAAACTTCATTGATATTATGAGCTGTCTGCAATGCATTGGTTCCACGAACAAAACTCATAGTCAAAAATAACACGAATTTTTGACTTATTTGTGCTATATTAGAAATTGCTCTTAAAAAATTTGGAAGATAATCAACAGAAAGAATGAAGATGTACCTTCACAAAAAAGTGGCAGAGTGAAATGTCAGAGGTATCAGCTGTCAAATTTTGTACGTAAGGGAATCAGACATTTCTTAATGACATGTCAATAATTAGCTTGGGTAAAAATTAGGCTTTCTAGGACTTTGGGGTATAGCTAATTATTGCTGATTTAAAGTCTAAAGTTAGCTCCACTATTATATATAACTTAGGGAAGAAGGAAGCACACTTCCCTTTACAGGCATCAAGCTATCTGAAATAGACTACTAGAACATGAGGTAACTATATTCAAAGTGGTATTTTCATTATATTAATTCAGAGTTAGGATTTTATCTTAATTTTAAGGCCTCAGACATAAATTCCTTTGTATGAACAGACTGTTTCCCAAATAAATGTCCCAGAAAAATACTAAATTGAATTAAAATTTATATATTTTTATTACACTATAACCAGAACAATTTTTAACTCATGTGTGCTGACCTACTTTTTAAAAATAACTTTACTTTGTCTCAACTGAAAAACTAATTCTTAAAAGTAAGTGAAGTTTTGTGTATGCCCTAATTACAAAAAAATTCAGTAAACATACTTTATCCAGTGTTTTAATTTGTGTACGTGCCATGCTCTAATGACGTATCTTGGGACTTGACTAATTTTCTTTAGTTCTGATTGATAACACTCCTGCTCTGTGGAGTGTTAAAAATAAAAGTGGAAAATGTTTTAAGAGGTCTAGGAAATATCTGGGAAAGATACATCTTCTGATTTGAGGTTGGTGAAATTTGCTTTTTTTTTTGAATGACAACATTCTATTTTATATAGGAAGAACATTTATTTTTTGAAATAATAAGTAGTAAAATTACAGAGATATATTTGGAAATGTTATATAGAGTCACTGTGACTCAGTCTTAGAATTGATTTGAGTTACATCTTTTATCGCCATTCATTATAATGATGTTAAAAATATGCTCATTATTTCTTCTGGATATAGAAGAAATTCACATTATCCAATAATTCAAGGCTTTGTAGACAAACTTCCTTTTACTACCTATGTAATAGATGCATTCTCAGTTGGTCGAGTGTAGCTATCACATAAATTGTTAGATTATGAAATTAGAGGTATGGTTTTCTTACAGTTTTAATACACTCATACATTCTCAATCATGAATCTGTACAGAATGTTTTATTATTACTTAGAAGGAATTTTTGTTCCTTAGGCTCCAAGTGGCATTGATTGTTTTTTCCGTAATCTATTGTGCTTTGACATAAGAAGATACAAAATTTTGAATTTCAGAGATGTATGTTTATGTGTTGTTGCATGCTTTAATCTGGGATTAGGAGAAGCTAAAATTCTCTTTACAGAAGATTCATGTGTTGTTTAGCCAACTTTGTGCATTAAAAGTTGCGTGTTTACGAAGTTTAACAAACCCACTTTTTCACATTGGATAGGATAAAAGTATTTTAAAATTCCTTACAAAAAAATAATACTCGGGCAGCGCCTGTGGCTCAAAGGAGTAGAGTGCCAGCCCCATATGCCAGAGGTGGCGGGTTCAAACCCAACCCCAGCCAAAAACTGCAAATAATAATAATAATAATAATACTCAGATTTAGAGCACTTTATTGAACTTGCCTCATTATGAACTTGAGACATTTCTGCAGATTCAAGTAGGTGATGTTTCCTGATTCTAAATAAACAATAATAGTAAATTAGTTCCTTGAAAGTTATATTGACTATTAGAACCAAGATACTTTTATGTTGCTTCCACAAGAAAATAGCATGGATTTATCATTTTGCAGCAAAGCCACCTGGAAGTCAATATCGTTAATCATCTTTTAGAAAAATAATCACAGAAAAGGTTTGGTATTAATGAAATACTAGATTCTGAATATCTTTGGAGCGAGTTTTATTGAGTGTTGCTTATTCCACAAGCAACACAGAAATAAGAACTGTCGAGACAGATTGGGCTACTCAGAAGTACAACAGTGTCTTTCAAACTTAGTAATTACATGGATAGAAGAAACAAATGTAATTTAAAACTACATATTTAGATTTTAGAATTTATTTTTTATAAGTCTTTAAGCAAAAATGTTATACATATTTTATTGGGTGATAATGAAATTAATGATGTGAAAAATATTAGAAACTGTTCACAATATGAAGGAGGTATAGTTACACACTAAAATATATACAAATATTGGATACTAAAGTATTGCATGTTTCTGTTAGCACTATTTCGTTGATATCTACAGTAGTATATATGACCAAAATTGATCAAAAAAACTCAAAACTTTTTAAGTTGCAAAATCTGTTGTTGCGACCCCTAAGCCCCTGGTCTTGGTCACCGCAGGAAGGAACCAGGCGTGACATGGATTAGAAGTACAAGCTGCAGGAGGCAGGCTAACCTTGAGTGCAGGGTAGCCCAGAGCCCCGCCTGCAATGGCTGTTTATTAACATTATACACAACAGGTGTGGAGAGGTTAGGGCATTACACAGGAGGGCTGCACGCATAAGGATTGCCACATGCACCTTCATCACGTGTTCTTTCCCCACAACCCCCATGAAGAAGTACTAAGCATCAGTGTTTAACACATGCTTACTAGGGAGTGACCGATCTCATCTCATTCTGGAACACTGAGTTATTTGGGGCATTGCCCCCCAGGTCACAAAACGTCTCTAGGCTTGCCAGGAGACTGTCCTGTTCTCAGCGTTTCCTTTTCATGTGATAAGAATCAATACCTGTCCTTGGCAAGCGTGGTGTCCATTCCTCTGCAGTCTGTAGCATCTGTATTTGTTCCGGGATACTGTAAGATTGCTGGCTGCACCTTGGAATCTCCTGGTGAACTAGGTATCTGTCCAATACCCAATCACTTAAGTTAGACTCTCCATTCAAGATTATCATTCCCCAAAGCCTACGTATAGGTTTTTGTAATAAATGATGTTGATCATCATCATTAAATTTTACCAGAAACATCAGCTTTTGGTTCTTTTCCTCTAAGGAACACTTTTTGCAGAGCGGATACTCGCCAGATGTGTCTATCTAGATATGTTTAGGACAAACGAGGTAAAATTTAGAGTTGCGCCACCACATGGATAATTAGGGCATTCCCCAGAGAAGGATCCCCAAGGGGGCAGTTTTTAAGACCTAAGTCTTGTTATTGAGGGATACAATGAACTTCTACTTTCTTGATTCCTTAAAATAATACTTTTTTTGTTACTATTTTTAACTTCAGAGACTTTTAAAGCAGCTTTCACTTAAATGATTAATTTTTCTTCTTCAGAGAAATACAGAGAAATATCTCAGTGAGGGTCTGTTTATTTTTCATAGTTTTTAAAATGAATCATCGGACCTTAATATCAAGCATACAAAATTTTAGAGATAAAGTTGCATAAAGTATAATTGCTTTTAGAGTAATATTTTTATTGTGAATTACAGTATTATCCATATTTTAAATAGTGTTTCAGGAGGGGCAGGTATCATAATCCTAAAGACAGAGCTGCTTTAAAAACAAGCATGTGAACTTTTACAAATAAATAGTAAATAGAAATGAGAAAAGAATTTTCCTTTGCAGCTTCTTATATTCCTGAACTGAGGTGATCCAGTAGAAGTTTATAAATCTGTGCTTTCCAACCCATTTATACATTTTAAATATTATGATTTTTTAGAAAGGTCCAGTCTCAATATGAAGTAAATTTCAAAGGAATAGAGTTTTGCTAATGCAATTTCTAAACCTGCATAGAATAAGCTAGTATAATCTATGTGACATATTTGAAACCATTTCAGTATTAATTGCAGTACCTGTGATATACCACTTACCTGTTTGCCTTTGGTCTTTATAAGAAACATAAAAAAAAAAAAAAAAAACCAGAAGCATCTCCTAAGAAACTGAAGTGTCTAGATTTTTATGCCTGTAGATTTTTTTTTTTTTTTGAGACGGAGCCTCAAGCTATCCCCCTGGATAGAGTGCCATGGCATCACAGCTCATAGCAACCTCCAACTCCTGGGCTCAAGCAAGTCTCCTGCCTCAGCCTCCCAAGTAGCTGGGACTACAGGCGCCCACCACAATGCTCGGCCATT
>CAUYQV010045621.1:0-30165 GCA_963574575.1 Galagoides demidoff
CTCTTAGGCTCAAGCAATTCTCTTGCCTCAGCCTCCTGCATAGCTGGGACTACAAGTACCTGCCACAATGCCTGGCTATTTTTAGAGATGGGGTCTTGGTCTTGCTCTTGCTCTTGCTCAGAACCTGTGAGCTCAGGCAGGTCTCCTGAAGCCACCAGCCTTGGCCTCCCAGAGTGCTAGGATTACAGGCCTGAGCCACTGCGCCTGGCCTAAACTATCTTTAAACTGGTTTAATAATAAAAACAGCAGGTACTGATTTAATAATTTGATTAGGACTATGTTATTAGAAAATTATAATTTTCTTTCATATTAACCATTTTAAAAGCAGTTAGTATTTTCTTTGATGAAAATAAATACAATTTTTCAAAACAGCAACTGGAAGATATAATTTTCCAGGTAACTTCTAAGGAAAATAGCGTGTTTGCATATGATGGAAATAACTGAAGTGACCAATATTTTCACAGTAGAAAGACTGTGGGTCCATTAGACTCTTGTGTTAGAATTCCTATCCTGGCATATAATGGTTAATGATTCTGTGACCAGGGGAAAAGTACTTAACTCTTATGTGCATCTTTACTGTGAAACGGGATAATGATATTCTTAAGGCAAGGGTCAGATGTTCTTGTATCTGTCTTTCACTGTTTTATCTTAGTACCTAGAATAGGACCTGCATATAATAAGGACTCAACAAATTCTGCACAGAGCACATATCATCAGTATACCTGTGACAGACATGTGGATACAGAGGAACAGGGGGTTAAATCTCCTCTTTAGGGTTAAGCAGATTCTACGTAACAATGCCAGGATTTGGACCTGGGTTTGACTCCAGAACCTTGCTCTGAACCTCCACATCATGCATTTGGGTGTGCGTGGCATGGCGGGGGGGACCTGCTCATTCCCCCACTCTGCACACTGCAGGGACTAGTCCCAACAGCCATGGAACTGCCTGATGAAATTATTCCCAGAAGAGAACTCAGAGACGTATCCAATCTTCCTTTGGTGGGTAGGAACTAATCTCATGGTTTTATTTAAAAATATATTTTATAATGATATATACTATGAAATTGAGTGACATGACAGGAAAGAAAGAGGAGATTGAGTACAATCATCAAGACATAAAAATAAACTAAGATTAGTCTTCATAATAATGGTGGAGCAAAAAAACAAGCCCTATAATTAAGCAAAAAGCCAGAATAATTTTAGTCTCACTAGTGATGTAAAATTTCATATTAATAAAAGTACCAATTAGTTCACACGGCACTCTAGTCAGTCTAAATTAGAAGACTAACGTGGATATATTGCTAGACTTCTTTTTTTAAAAAAAAATAATAAGCAGATAAGAGTTCTTTTATTTACTGAGTGACTCTTAGACAAGCAAATTATTTGAAATTGTCTAGGAGTAATATTGGCTAGCCAACTGGCATATATAATTTATGGATCACACTTCATTTTTGAGCAACCATGGCATGAAGGAACAATATGGAATTCACAGCAATTACAGGGAGCAATTTATACTGAAAGAAATACAGCAAATAGCTAAAGGCATCAAGATATATTTAACTCTCCTAAGAAGAATTTGCATGGTTTGTATTATTTATCATGTAAAATATAATTTGGTATCTGGAATATATCAAATTCCACTTCTGCCATGTCACCTTTTATTAATATTTGTAAGAGAGAGAGGGAGGGAGGAAGCACCTCACAGAGAGAAATACATATACAGAAAATGAAAAAAGTGTTTTTGCTACCACTGCAACAGTCTCCTTTAAAAAAAAACAACAACTCCATTCTGATCTTAATCTTTCAAGCCATGCACATACCTAATACTGAAAAGCCACTTTGATTCTTAGAAGAAAAATGTTGCTGTCAAATGGCAGGCAAGATTAAATGCACCTTTGCAATAGCACATTAAATGTGTAATTATTTTTCATATCAACAAAGATTAATTAAATCGCATGATGTAGATTGATTACTGAATTTTGCAGCTGTCCATCCTTGTTAGGAAAAGTTGTGCTTTAAGACAAGTTAACTTAGCATGGTGATATTTTCTTTATGCTTTCACTATTAACACCTTGATTTTTGGTTCATTTTCTTTTAATGTTTACGTGTCTGTGAAACATTTCTTTAGGATTTGTGACTATCTCCTGAGTGAGAAAGTTGAGCTTGGTCTTACATTTTTGGAGCATTTTTAAAGTTTTTGTTATATGGACAAAAACTTTATACATATTTGTATTTTAAAGTTTTATTATGTATAATATTTATAAGTCATAATAGTTGGTAATTACTATCTCTGTTATATGCTATTTTGTTTTCTAAGAAAATGAAAGTTCTCATCTATTTGCAAATACTTAAATAATGGGACAGGTCTGGGAAAAACTGTAAAATCTGTAGTGTCATAAGTGCCCTTCTCTCCTACCTCTTCACCTGTTTTTTTCCAAGGTGCCAATGAGAACTTCATTGCCCCAAACTCACTCTCTTTCATATCACCACATGATTAAAGTGTACTTCCAGGAGGGAAAATGGTGTTAGCTCCTTATACATAACTGTGAACGCAAGCATGGTGTCATTTCCTTTAATGGCATTTTAATTTTAAACTTTATTTAATTTTATTTATTAACTTTATTTAATTTTTGTAATCTAATTTTGAGATTTCCCATTCTCCTCTTCCTTGATATTTTTAAAGGAATTTCAGTGAGCAGCTGAGTTAGCGTTCTTGAGGGCACACCTAGGCATTATAAAAGCTGTCCATATAACAAAAACATTTGTACCTCCTCAATATTTTGAAATAAAAAACTAATTGTTCTAGGAAGGGAGAGGCTCTTTTGGACACTTCTCAAATTATACCACTACTGGTAGTTACCATTCTGCCAACAGTGAAGGACACATAGCCTAGCTTTAAGTAAACTAAAGTCTAAAATTGTTAGTATAGGTGATCAAATATATATGCTAAAAACAAACAATTAAGTGGTGGCACCCACAGCTCAGGGGTTAGAGTGCCAGCCACATACACTGAGGCTGGTGGGTTAAAACCTGGCCTGGGTCAGCTAAAACAATGACAACTGCAATGAAAAAAACAGCCAGGTGTTGTTGTGGTGGGCACCTGTAGTCCCAGCTATTTGGGAGGCTGAGGTAAAAGAATTGCTTAAGCCCAAGAGTTGGAGGTTGTGTAAGCTGTGATGCCCCGGCACTGTACTAAGGGTGCCATAGTGAGACTCTGTTTCAAACCCTCTCCCCTCAAAAAGACCAAACAGAAGTGGCCCGAAGAAAGAGCTTTAAACATATACTGACATTCCATCTTTCCCAGGGGTAAAATACATGCTGGAAAAATTTCTTTGTATTATTTACTTAATTATATTATGTGCAAAATTTTAAAATGCATTAGTTGATTTGAAGAGTTATTATGTCATAACATTTATTATAACATATTCAATATATTGCTAAGAAATATTTGTTAACAGCATTTAGAATTTCAGGCCATACTAAAATCCTATGCAACAGTTTACCTTATAGTTGAATAAGGAAAATAGCATAAACTGTTTCTTTTTCCTTTTCTAAGAATCAAAATATTTTACTTATATGCACATTTCAAAACATGAGAATACATTTCTTGGAATTATCAGTGAGATAAACGGACTAGTATAACGTGGCTTGCTCGTTTTTCACTGCAAGTACATCAATCGTTGTCCTCTCTCTATCTCAATGGAAAAATATCTGGAATCTTACACCATTCGGCTCAGGATTTCCCCAGGAAGGAGGTATCACTCTAAGCATTTTTCCAAATGCTTCCCAACATACCTGGGCTCATGATAGTTGAGATATGAATAGTGCTCCAGGAGTTTCCAAGTTATCCCATTATCATAAGAATAATGCAATAAAACTCCTTCACCAGGCTGGTCAGGGGCTTTGCATGTGCTCAGAACAGACTTGCTCCCGAGCCTCAGTGTGAACTGGAGAAACCTAAACATAAATTATCCATAATTACCGTGTGCGTAGACATTGAAAACCATAATGTTCATTTTGGTCTTTAAAGAATTTCAAACAAATTTAAATGAACAACCACCAAGCTTTATGTTTCTAGTCATTCCTCTTTCATAAAATGTAAGTTATTTTCACATGAAATGCATGACTATGTGTAGAAGATGAGGTCAATGTATGTATTTTATAAACAGATATAACCATAAAAATACAACTGTATGTTTATGCATATGTGTGTACGATGTACTTGTGTACATACACTTAAAATGCCAATCACTCCTTACTGCATTATTTATGAGGCACTGGGGGAAGGGAAGTTGTAGAGTAAATCTAATCAGCCTCTGCAAGCTGTCAAATAAATAAAACTACATAAATAATTAACTAGCCCTTGGCTTAACAACATAGTTTTGATGCTAACACTTCATATTTTAAAAAATCTAGTCAGTTATTAACATCTCAAAGTCATTAGTGAGCCTTCTAATTTATTAGAAACTAGGGCAAATTAATCCTAAATAAACTGCAACTCCCTCCCATCCTAGTTAAGAACCAAAGGATGTATGTGCCAAAAAAAGAAAAAAGAAAAATTGAAAACATATCTAAATTCAACATGAGTTACTGGCTTCCGTGTGTATTCTCCTTTCACTCACCTGGACTGTGAGCTGTCAAGGAAGGATGTAATTAGCTGACGCCGCCCATCTTTGTTGAAAACCAGCGCCTTACCGCTGGCCAACACGCCGCAACCGAAGCTGACTTCAGCACCACGGATAGAGTAAAAGTTATGGTAAGAGGACAGCCTGGAACTGCCAAAGCTTTCAGAAATAAACATAGGGAATGTCTGGGATGCCATCTCACAGGCTGGGCCAGAGAATCCAGGATCACACCTGAAAGAAATAAGGCAAAAATTAAATCTTAAACTGTTGGTCCTTTCAGAGATTCCTGAATATACTTTGATGAGGAGGAAATTGAAAGGCTAGGATTTGATTGAATGGAAAATGAGGCCCAGTAGTCTTTGGAGAATACAGAATCTGAAGATTTGATAAAGGCTGACTGACTGCAAATATTCCTGATGTACACAATCTTTGCACAGCCCTGCTTTAGAAATCTTATGATTAAAATAATATTTCAGTGCTCACCTTCGACCAATGCCAGCCATTTATCTAAAATGCATCTACATTCAGGCATATTTCCAACCTAAAGTCTTTCTAAAAGGCATGCATATGTATAGCATTTTATTTATGATGATGCTCATCAACTCTAAAGCAGAAAAAACATAACTAAAATATTTCCAATAGAGTACCTACAATTTTCTGTAAGAACAAAGGTAAAAACATGTTATGTTTGTGATTGGAATTACTTTAAATATTTGGAAACCATTGGAAAATAACTGTCTTTATTTAAAACTTAGGTTGGCATTAGAAAGGGAATGTGACACCCTTGACCTACATAGAAGTCCTTAGCAGAACTGTGTTGCCTCTCAGTGGACTCTCACATTAGTAGGGCAAGAAAAATAAACCTACCCCTCTCCAACCACCTGTTTGCTCCCAAGTGAGAATGTGTCGTATTTATGTTAGCAGACTAGAATATGTATGGTGCTCTCTGAGTCTTCTATCAGGGAGAAAAGGCATTTTCATCACAGATGAATCAATACTTGAAACTTTTTCTATTTTAAAGAGTTTACCCATCAGGAATCAGTTTCAAATTCTTTGTTTTGACCACATTATTTCTTTCTCTTTACATTTACAGTGCTGTTTGTTATAAAATAAAGTTGGTGTCTCACTGGGTAAGAGATTCCTACATAAGCATTCAAAACTTGCCAAAGCCTCAAGCAAGCCTTTTATTAAGCAAGTGTACCAACGAAGTGGTGTATGGCTTGTCTCAGAGGATGCTTCTTTAGCAGTATTGCTGAAACTAGGGGTCTATGCTGGCCTCTCAGAGGATCCAAGGAGTGTATGATGTGCTAAAATCAAATGTAAAAGTTTACATATATTGGATTTTCTGGAGGATAAGGTAGGTCTATAGTTTTTCTAATACTATCAAGGAAGTTGGACCCTACAATGCTAAGAACTGCTACAACATGAAGTTTGAGGGTTTTCTTGGCATCTTAAACACCATCAGGGAAGGGGGAGAGAAAGAAAACCAACTCTGGACATGTAAATGAGTCTCAAACTGTTACTTTCTTTCACATGTTATTTCATGGACTTCTTAGGCAGAATAGCCAAGTGGGATAAAAGGATCAGCTACCTTGAACATACCTGGAATTCAGGAAAACAAATATGGTTCATTAGGGCCACAAATTGGAACTAGTGTTCCCAAAGAAGACACTTATGCCAGGGTGCATTTCAGGGCAAATGTATTTTTGTGTATCTTAAATGCATCTCCCTAGGATCACGATTGGGAGAAAGTGGTGATCACTTAGAGATGACTCAGATTTGAGTTAAGTTTCCATTTAGTGGGTTTGAAAGTCAATTTTTAATCAAAGGTTATGCAATTGGGATAAAATGCTAATAATAAGTTTTCTCATATTTTTAAAGAAGAAACAACAACAAAAAAACCTTTGTAGCCATTGTTTTCCAACAAAATAGTAGGGTAGCACACATGGGTGAGTTCAGGAATGACCTTAGGCTCTCTTGACTCCAAACATGTCCCTTATCTATACATTATGTAAACATATGCCCTATACCTATATATTCCTATGCCCTTAAATACAGCATCATAGTTGTCCTGTTATTTCTGGCAAAAGAGCCCGCTGTTGAGATACACAAATGACACTTGTGAAGGAAGGGTCCAGATGTGTTCTCTCCTTGCTGTCTCTAACAGGCTGGGGCTTATCAATTTAGAGACTCAGGCCTGGGCTTGCACACAGGCAAGAAAGTGTTAGCGGGCAGGAGAGGGTGGGATCCTGGCAGCACATAGTGGTAATAATGAGGAGAGCAAAGTGGAGAGAAAAGCACAAAGCTGCAGAGGTCCCAACTTTGAGGATCTGCTTAGAGGAAGCAAGTAGTAGTGGATATAAATTTCTTTTCCATGCAATTTTGCTCAAACTCAACAAGGTGCATGTTGCTGGAAAAGTCAAACTTTTAGCCTAGCCTGAGTAAATCCAAGGAGTATTACATAAAACACTGTCAGAAACAGGGGAAAAACCTAAAGTCCCAAGTGGTAAAAATATCCTGTAAAACCTAAGGAGGAAAAGGCTATGAGTATTCAGGATAATGTATGAAAAGAGAACAAAGTCCCAAAGCATAAAACCACCATTGTGATTTCTATTCACATCCACCGTCAGCAGCACAGATGGCTGCCTTAATAAAACCCTTTACTGCTAAGAAGAATATTGTAATTGGCCTTCCAAAATTACCCCCTACTTTGTGTTCCTTCAGAGTTTACCAGTCAAGCCTAAAAACAAAACTAGTCTTTCCACAGGACTCACTGCCCATCACATAGCTGACCTGCGAATCAGACCACCTGAAGACTCTATGATTTTAAACTTTAAAGCAACGTGACCTGCCTTCCACAGCCCACTATAAAAGTCCAAGCCCCTTGCCTGGGTGGTCGGGGAGACAGATTTGATACTATTTCTCCTGTTCTCCTGATGCACAGATGGGTTCACAGTAAAGTTTCTCTCTTCCTTGGCAATCCTCATCTCAATAATTGGCTTTCTGTGCTACAAGTGATTGGACCAAGTCTGGACCCTTCTTGGGTTTGGTAACAATACTGTACACATAAAATGAAGTGTGAAGCATAACCACTACAATTATGGATAGGTCTTTCAGAAACACCACCTTATATTTTCCTTCATAAAAGCATTGGTCATATTAGATATAATTGTTTTCAAAACTTCCAGGATGACTTTAGGAACTATAAAAATGCCCGGCCTTCTCATTGTTCATTTTATTTGAAACTCGCCAAATGAGAGAATGGCCTGGTTATGATGAAGATAATAACTTGAGGAAAATACCAGCCAACATTTCATAGATCTAATGAGTAAGTGCACCTGGGCAGGAATTGGTAGTTTTATTAAAAAGCTCAGAGATGCACATTCAGTTTTGAAATATACATAGAAACTTTTCATCATATACTTTATAAAATATTTCCATTGTGCAGATTACTCTCCTTGTTAATGAAATTCATTGAAATACAGTTAAAAAGTTAACCCGCTGCTCTAAATTTCAGTGCCAACACATGTTTGCCTCATACATGTAATTTCCAAATGATCAAGCCCAAAGCCTTATGAGTTCTCTACTCATTCATTAATTAGCTAATTACTCATTATTGAGAGGACAAGAAGAGATTGATCAGATGATCTGCTATTGAAAACTTAATCTGTTGATACGATTTGGGTTCACATTGAAATCTGATCCCTAGTGTTGAATGTGGGGGCTGGTGGGAGATGTTGGGTCATGGGGTGGATCCTTCATGAGTGGCTTGGTGCTCTTCCCATGATAATGAGTGAGTTCTCATTTTGTTGGTTCCCTCAAGAGCTGGCTGTTTACAAGGGCCTGGTGCCTCCTCCTCCCTCTCCAGCTCCTCCCTCCCTATGTAGCACACCTGCTCCCCTTCACCTTCCACTTTGATTGGAAGCTCCCTGAGGCCCTCACCAGAAGCAGGCGGGGATGCAAAGTCCCTGTACAGCCTGCAGAGCCAAGAGCCAAATAAACATCTTTTCTTTATAAATTACCCAGTATCAGTCATTCCTTTACAGAAGTACAAACTGAACTAACACATCTGTATAACAAAGATTGCCCATGGCTTCAGAAATTTCCAAGATATTTTATAATCAAATGTTAATATGAGAATGACATAATGAATGTGAATATCCATTTTTGGCACAAGCATAAAATAATTCACCAGTGGAGATTAGATACTACACTATTAAATGTATAATTTCAGATTTTATATTCAACATCGTTATTCTATAAAATATAATCATCTTGAAGACTCAAACGATTTTCAAAAGTAAATAAGATTGTGAAGTTATATTTAAAGATGATAGATTTTCTTATCAAATCCGCTAAATTTGGCCCAGTCCAGTTCAGTTTAGTATTGGGCCTATAGGTCATTACTGATTTCTATAACCATTTACAAAGCAGCTAGAAATTAAACTATGACCCATGAACGCTAGAGCAAGATATGGAAAAGGCAGCCATCCAGCCATGAGGAATTCAAATTTGTTCACAAATTACACGAGGAATACTAATTTTGTTCACAATTTAGCTTAACATAAAATGTATGAACTTTCCCTTACAAAATACATTCAAATTACACTTGAATTCCATTAAGAGTATCCAATTTTTTAATCTTAAGAAGACCTCAAATCCTCAAAAGAATATTTAAACAAAAGAACTGTGGCTTTAACATATAAAGTGCACATCAGAAAGGGGAGGCACAAATATTATCTTAAAATGCTTACTTGCAACCATGTCGAGTGCACTGTCCTCTGCCAGAACAGAATTTGAGACACGAGGGACCAATATAAACTGCAGGGAAAAAGAGATCATGTAAATGATGGTAACATAATTTTAAATACCAAGAACACCCCCAGTAGAGTTTTATGAAGCAACACTGTGAAATTCCACCTGTCTGTATGTAGGTTGTGTGCAGGGATCTGGGCCACGCAGTAGAGCTGTGTGTTAAGGTACCTGTTCAGTTACAAATCTGTTGGAACTACTGTAACTTACACAATAAACCTTTTGAGATTTCAATGTTTCATGTCAAGGAAGGTAAGACCATATGATTTGGATTCCTTAGTAGAGTGCCTCCTAGGAAGACAATTTTAGACAGAATGTCAGGGCTGGCCCTTTGTATGTTTTACAGTTTATATTCTTTAGGTAGAAATAAAGAGTTTACAAAGGATTAATGTGATAGGTCACAAAACTCAGAGGTCCTAACTATAAATTTTCATTCCTATGTGGGGAAAATCTGTAACACTGCAGATGATTATGTTCCAGTATTTCTAAATATTAATTTACCCCCTTCCTGGGAAGGAGGGGTTAAGAATCTCTTGTTGAGCATGAAGTCTTCATCACATAGGGTTTTCTTTTTTCCTCAAGACTGGGCTTGACTGATAATGTGATATTACAAATATAAATTTTAATCTTTGGAATGCTGAGAAAAAGGCTCATGATCATGGAATGGGAGGGTCTGAGATACTCAGGCTCCAAATACATTTAAAGGCTTTACATCTTTTGATAACCAGCACAATTAATAACATACCAAAGGGTGTAAGAGTGGTACAAAACCAATGAAAAACCCAAGATGCCAACAATCAGTAAGAATCTCACATATTCAATTTTGGGCAGAAACAAATTTATAATCCATTATCATTTTCTTCTCTGTCTTGTAATCATGTCTAACTATTTACATGATTTTAAATTCAACTTTCCTGTGGCCTGTGTTCCTACTTGCACTTAATACTTGGAGCCAATTAACACTGTACTAATTCAAATGCAATGCAAAACCAGGTCAAGGAGAAAACTCTTGGTGAAGGAAACTGCTAGTTTGGGAAGATGTAATTAAAGGTATTGGTTTTAGGTGTCAGTCCTGAATTCAAATATTCTGGCTTCCCCCAGGAATCTATAGATGAGTGTTTTATCTTATCTATGCCTCAGAGTTCCTATTCTTTAAAGTGGGATAGTAATATTCCTTGGAAGGAAGAACAATAAAATTTTTTCATGTTTAGTATGGTGCCTGGCCCCATATGGCTACAATCATCACCACCATACTAGGGTCCTATTGCTTTGGTAGGCTGCAGTGTTATTCTGGAGGCTGCGTGATCATGTACCCGTGTCATAGTTCAAAAAGCCTCCATCATGAAACAAGTCAACATTAAATGAAGACATTCTAAGTCAATAAAAAAACTGCACTTACAAATTTCGTTATCACTCCTTGCTAATGATGGAAGCATTAGGACTCACCGTATAAGTTTATAGGCTCTTTTTTCCTAAGCATGTGGTGAGGACAGATTAGCTTTCTTCACTATTATCAGTAATGTAATCAAGTTGGAAAACTAAAAACCTGACAACAAACATACTTTGCTTTAGATTTTCCATTTTGCTAAGATTTTCAGGGTAGTTTCCAAAGTACCTTCCTCACACACTAGCAGAAGTTGACTCTGCCGGGAAGGAAGAGCATCACTCACAAAATTCCGACGTCGACTTTGTTTCTTTTCCTGCTTCTTTCCCCCCTTGATGAAATTCTGGAATTCCTTGGTGAAATGGGAAAGATTTCAGGGGTGTTTTTTGGCAAGTTATCACACATTTTTCTTGGAAAGGAATGAGTGTGTGTCCTCTTTTTTCCCTTGTAAAGAAGCAGAAAAGTGGGTCCTGTTTTGTGAAAGCCTCACACAGAGTGATAGAATAGGAGAGGTTCTGCCCAAGCCCTGCATTCAACTTCGTGCATTTCAGAAGTCTCTACCTTTTCCATTCAACTCACAGGACAAGTGTGGGAACTCAGAGCATGCGTAGTGCACATGTGTGGTGTTAACCCTCTTTAGGAAATTGAGATATTTTTTTCATAGGCTTATATGTGCTCATTGCACTCTTAATTTTCTCATATAATTATTTCATTATTGCTTTCTAAACTACTTTCATGATTATCAAAGCAACAAAGACTTTTTATATGACCCTTAAAAAGTATGACAACAAGAAAAAAACCACTTGTATCTCACTATCCAAAGGCACATACTTATTCTCCAGAGCTAATTAACAGGCTCAGTAATTAAAATGTTAGGCATGATGTTCCATCAGTGGAGAAACTCCATTTTAACGCCTCATCTTTAGATGTTTTTGCCAATGTGCTATGTTTTTTTTTTTAAGACAGAGCCTCAAGCTGTTCCCCTGGGTAGAGTGCTGTGACATCACAGCTCACAGCAACCTCCAACTTCTGGGCTCAAGTGAGTCTCCTGCCTCAGCCTCCCAAGTAGCTGGGACCACAGGCACCCGCCACAATGCCTGGCCATTTTTTGGTTGCAGCCATCATTGTTGTTTGGAGGGCCCAGGCTGGATTCGAACCTGCCACCTTAGGTGTACGTGGCTGGTACCCTAGCCACTTGCGCCACAGGCACCAAGCTGCAAATGTGCTATGTTTATGTCCTTATTACACAGGTGGTCTTCGAAGGTGGGCCTTTTATTGGTCTCCTTTGATTACAGACTATTTAAAGAACTCATATTGATTTGCTGGCAAATTATCCTGCCTAAAGTTATTCTTAAATTTCAAGAATGCATTTAATTAGTTGTGTTTCAATGTCTAACTTTTTTAAAAATAACAAAAAGATGGTTTTGAAGACATGGAAAATCAGCATAAAACAATGGTGCAGATTTTTCCCATTTTAACAACTGACTATAAATCCGTGGCTAGTTCTATAGACTGACGTTTTGTTCCTTCTCTCTCTGACTCCCTTTTTCACTTCCTTGTAGTATAACCCTTCAGTCAGATTTATATACCTTCCGTGGCCTATAGTTTTCCCTGAAAATAGGAAACCTATGAATCTGTAATTAAAATAAGAAACCAGGGCAGCGCCTGTAACTCAGTGGTTAGGGCTCCAGCCACATACACTGAGGCTGGTGGGTTTGAACCCAGCCTGGGCCAGCTAAAACAACAATGACCACTGCAGCAAAAAAAACAGCTGGATGTTGTGGCCGGTGCCTATAGTCCCAGCTACTTGGGAGGCTGAGGCAAGAGAATCACATAAGTCCAAGAGTTGGAGGTTGCTATGAGCTGTGACGCCAAAGCACTCTACCCTGGGCAACAGCTTGAGACTCTGTCTCAAAAAAAAAAAAAAAAAAAAAAAAAAAGAAAAGAAAAGAAACCAAACAAATAGAGCTGGCTGCCAATAACAAATTAGAAATTTACAATTATACAAGTCAATAGCTTAAAATATCTCCTTTCATTGTTGAAATTGTGACAATGGCTTTAAATTAATGTAAAAATGTCAACAATTCACTTAACAATGAAAGATAACAGACTTTTCATGCATATCTTAAGTTTTCTTTAATACCGGTTTTTTGAAAAGGAGGTAGAAGTTTCACTAGTATTTTAGAGACGATGTTTCCTTCTGTGTGGTGTCTGCATCTAAAAGATAAGCATTCCAGATGTTGTGGTAGTTACTAAGAGAAGAATGGGCCTTATTTTAATACATGCTGTATGATAAGTATTTATGTTAATTTTGTATTAAAAATTCAAAGAAAATGTTAGGATATCCCTTATCATCAACTGTGAATTTGAATTTCAGGGTTTTATGCATTTTAAAATTATGTATGTTGAAATATTCTAGCATCTAATATTGCTGACTACACTGGGTTTTTTTTTTTCTGATTGCACAGCCCTGGGCTTCTAACAGAATGCAAAGGAGACAAGGAAGAAAGGGCGTTTAATGAATCACAAGACCGTGACTTAGAAATGTGATTAAGTCTGTGCTGATGAACAAAAGCACAGGAAGACTCGGCATCAATGGCATGTGATTACGACAGGCATAAACACCAACCGTTATCAATTGCCCACATGTTTCCAAGGATTGGTCCTGTTTGTCTCCAGCGAATCCTGGTGTTCCGGGTTAGTGCTGCGTTAGGAAGGGGAATTGTTATTCGGTTCCACCTGCAACAAATTTAGCACAAAACCAACTTTACAACAATGTCCATATATTTTGAGTCTATTTAACATGCTTTTAATATTCTAGTTTCTATGTGCTTAGAAAGCACTAGAGTTTGTCAATAAACTCCCTAAAACCTGTGGAGTTTTTGTTTTGTTTTGTTTTGTTTTTGAGATAGTCAGGACACTCTGTGCCCTGGGTAAAGTGCCCTGGCATCATAGCTCACAGAAATCTCAAAATCTTGGGCAAATCATTCTCTTGCCTCAGCCTCCCAAGTAGCTGAGACTATAGGCACCTGCCACAATGTCTGGCTGTTTTTCTGAATTTAGTAGAGACAGGGTCTCACTCTTACTCAGGCTTAAACTTCTGAGCTCAAGCAATCCACCCACCTTGGCCTCTCAGAGTGCTAGGATTACAAGCATGAGCC
Organism: Galagoides demidoff; assembly: GCA_963574575.1. Taxonomy (NCBI): domain Eukaryota; kingdom Metazoa; phylum Chordata; class Mammalia; order Primates; family Galagidae; genus Galagoides; species Galagoides demidoff. The sequence continues at coordinate 13,983 of CAUYQV010045621.1, forward strand.
ATGGTGCTTGGCTTGGAGTTTATTTATAGTTGTAAACAGAGACATGTAACTTGTAAAATTTGTATCCTGCAAAAGTTATGGATTTGTTCTTAATAGAAAGTGATAATTATTTTGTTGTTACTCTTTTTAAAAAATTAAAAAAAGTGACTCCATCTTTTTGTTTTCTTATGAATTTATTACTTATATAGATTTTTACAAGGTACATATGCAGACATGTGACAAGGACATATTGCACTGTGGTGAAGTCTGGGCACTCAATTAGAATACATTAAGTAATTTCTTATTCCACTCTTCCCACTCTCACACCCTTCTGAGTCTCCAATGTCTACTATGCCATTCTCTAAGTATACTTATTATTTAGCCTCCACTTATAAGTGAGAACACACAATGCTTGATATTCTGTTTCTGGGTTATCTCACTTAAAATAATGATCTCTAAGGTCAGGCATGGTGGCTCATGCCTGTAAGCCCAGCACTTTGGGAGGCCAAGGTGGGTAGACTGCCTGAGCTTAGGAGTTTGAGACCAGCCTGAGCAAGAGTGAGACCCTTCCACCTTTAAAAAATAGCTGGGCATTGTGGTGGGCACCTGTAGTCTCAGCTACTTGGGAGGCTGAGGCAAGAGAATCACTTGAGTCCTAGATTTTGAGGTTGCTGTAAGCTAGGACACCATGGCATTCTACTAAGGGCAATAAAGTGAGACCATCTCTAAAGAAAATAAATAAATAAAATAATGGTCTCTAGTTCTATCTATGTTGCTGCAAAAGATAGACTTCAATCTTTTTGTGGCTGAGTGGCATATATAACACAAGAAACTTTTCCTTCAATACTTAGACCTTAGATATTATCCTAGGGTAGGCGTCTACGCTAATTAGCATCAATTACTTTTTATTTTTTGCCCCTATTTATTTTTATTTTTTTTAGCCCCTATGAATATTTAAAAAATGGGTAAGAAATAAATAAATTCCTGACTTAATTTTGCCATTCATGGAAATATTTGACTAGTCATACAGTGCTTATTCTGTACAGTGTCAAGTACTTTACACAATCCTCTTCAATTCTCATAGTAGCCCCAGAGGAGTGTACTGTTCACTTTAATTATGTGGAAAGAAGTAGAATGTTAGAGAGAGTAGATATCACACAAACAGCAGTGGAATTGAATCCAGGTCCAATTCCCAAACTCCAGTCCCCTCCGCTGCTCTGCTGGATCTTGTAAGTAAGCATTTGCCAACATGTGGATCTTCTAAGTAAGCATTTGCCAACATGTCTTTTTTGGCAATAACCCCTGGACCACTATATAGAATTTAAGTTCATGTAATCCCAAATATTAATAAAGTACATAAACAGTGAGTGACCTTACACATTGTAATCTTGCATTAGATTTACCAAAGGCATTTTTTAAAAAAATAAGATCACTTTTAAAGAAAAGTCAGGTTTTGAACTTATTATGCCTAAAATGCTGGCCTCAGGATTACACATTCACCGTCACTCTGCGGCAGGAATTCAAGTCTTCAGGGTCTCAGAGAGAATTTACTCACCCACTGTAGTTTTCAGAGGAGTAGATAGTGCTGTGGGGGAGGTGGGGTCCAGCACAAATTTCAGGTAAGCATTCAGTGTGGAGGAGGGACCAGGAACGCCCATGGTTGGTAGAAAACTCCAAGCTGACGCTAATAACACCAGAGCAAGCACAAGGAAAAAACGGGCAGAGATAACAAGTAAAATGAAGTTGGGATCTCTGGCCAAGTTCATTAAACATCTGTAGAACCAATGTCAAAGTTTTTAAAGATGCTATTTCCTAAAGGATCATTTTATCCCTCACTGTAGTCTGGCTGGCTTTCAAAGGGCAATCAGTTAAATTACTGCTACAAAAACAATGTTTTAAAGACAACAAATAGTAACTTGAGTTGTGCTCCTGAGTTTGATAGATGGAGAGGCAATTACCATGTCTCACACTGTCACTTCGTCCTGTGAATGTGAGACTGACAGAGACAGAATTCTTAGAAAGGATCTGAGCAACACTTCTGCAAGTGAAACCCAGTGAAACCGAGAAGTCGTAGCTCTTAAAGTGCTAATTGATTTCCGTGCTTATTATTAGGGGGTCACTAGCCAACATGAGGTCAAGGTTTCTCAGTTATTTGTTGTGTTTTTTTTTTTTTCTGCCTCAGCAATTTGTTGTAATGGATGGCTGCTCACAGCAGGGCAAACACCTCTGATACCTAAGCCCGAGCTCTTAGGATGAAGCGGTTTCTCTTTATAATCTATCCAGTCATATCGCACATATTAATCAAAGAACTTTTGGGAAAACTGTGTATTTTATTAATGAATATTTTATTTAAAATCCAGCTAATACTCTACTGAGAAACTGCCTCAGATTTAACAGCCAACTCTAGGAGCTCTCTTTTAATTAGTTCAGTACACTTGTGAAATAGCGCTTCCTACCTGTTCCCAGGTTGATGTGTTCCACATCCCAGATTAATGGAAAACTGTATCATGTGAGACATTGTAGAAGGGAGAACAGGCAAGACGTGGAAAAAGTCCACAGCCCAGACATTCCTATTACGTCCTTGGTGGTTCTTTTGCCTGAGACAAAATTTGGTAGCAGGAGTCTGAAGTTCAGGATTGATGACCACAGAAACCAAAGATGGAACCTTCCAGACAAAAGAAACCAAAATCACTCATAATCCTTTTTATGGTAGTCCATGTAAATTCTTCTAGATTTTACCTAGTGACCACTATGTATATAATTGCCCTTTAATAAGCAGTGTCCTTACAGTTTCCATTTGTTGTTTTGGGACAAAGATACTATGCTCAAGGAACATTTGTCTTAGTGACTCATACGTCTTCCTGTACAGGGAGGTGGGGCTCTGCGTGTGACTGATCAGCCTCTCTCTGTATGCAACGAACTGGTATAAAGGTCTTTTAAAATTTTCAAAACATACTGTAAGCCTAAATGCAAGAGCCAATGAGTTAATGATTGACAATTTACATCACTGATTTGACTGAGGCCTGCAGAAGACCAAAGTAGGTTATAATCCTACCTTGCCACTGCTGGAAAACTGGTCCATTATGAAATCCCCAATGGTGTAACCTGGGTTACCCCTGCATGTGGAGTGCACTGGATACTTATTCTGCTTGTTTTCCATTCTAATCTATCTCCTCTTCCTAACTTAAACCCTGAGATCCCTCAGATGCTAAATATTGGCTGTGTTTCTCTCTTAAATGTACCTAGGGGTGCCATCTGTGGAAAGAAGGCTAACTAATAATCTAATAATAAGCGTTTGGGTGTGCTTGTAGCACAAATAAATCCACAATTATAAATACCAATTCTACACCTATGACAGCATCTCACATGATTTTGAAGACGTGTGCAAATAATCAGAGGTGATACCTCTCCTAGGTCCAAAGGGCAAAGGAAAAAGGTCACCTATAGTAGCTCTAATTAGCAAACAAAAAAGCAAAGGTAATAATAATCTGTACTTTTACAATGGCCTGTACCTAGGAAAGCTCAATGCCTGGATCAGCATTCATTATGCCTAATAGCAAGTCTGTGAGGCTGCACAATTACAGCTATTTTTAGGACCGTCCTGGGGATAAGAATAACTGTCAGAGTACTAGGATCTGCCTTATTGTCTAATTCATTCTTCCTGATAAAACTTCATTTTTCATTTGTATCAAAAAAAATGTTATAATGTCACTTTTTAAGAAACCTGATGACTTCCTAGGCTACCAGAACAGAGACTTCTCCTCTGCATCTGGGATGGTCCTTGTGGTTTTAACCCTGGCTTATTGAGAGAGGTCTGAGGTGGGCTATTTGACATGTGTACCTTGTATGAGGAATAGGAAAGGGTATCCAGTGCAATGTGGTCTTTCCTCCCTTCAATCTTTGCATATAGGATGATATCATTTTCATGAGAATCTCCAGGGTCACAAATTCCTCCTACCAAACAAAAATTTTAAGTTAATGCCAACTTGCATCCACAAACATCAATTGCATTGTTAAATTTCAGAATAAAAAAAATTATAGTAACCAGATGCCACTTAAGAATAAGCCTAAACCAAGGTAACCAGACTCAGGGAAATAATGTACATAGTTCTCATAGGCCATGCTAAAAAGATCAAAGACTTGATATTTGTGAAGGCCAAAGTAACTGTTTGCTTAATGAAATCACTTAAATAGCAGTCTGCTCTGAGCAGCAGCTGCACATCTGGGTTTTATCCCATATCAGAAAGATGTACTGCACTTTTAAAGAAACCATTACTTCCTTATATTTAATGTTTCTATGACCAAAGTTCAGAATCTATTGATTACAGTTTTGAAACAAGTGTAGAGACACACTGCATCCAGGACTTCTGAGGTATTATTCACACTGTTAAATATCTTTAATGTTTTAGCACATGCATTTATGTTTGAAATGCAATTCATTTTTCATTTTTATATTTGTACCTCATTGGAGTTGTGGAAGTACATAGGATAATTTATTCCCTATCATTCTACTTTAGTCATGTGAAACGATATATTATTAGAACTGAAAGGTAATTAAGATCATTCTGATGATGAAACTGAATAAAAGAGCAGGCACCTGAAGCCAAATATCACTTAAGTAACTGGTGGAAGAGCCAGGAGTAGATGTTATTTCTTTCTTTTTTTTTTTTTTTTTTGGTTTTTGGCCAGGGCCAGGTTTGAACCCACCACCTCTGGTATATGGGGCCAGTGCCCTACTCCTTTGAGCCATACGCACCACCCTAGATGTTATTTCTTTTAACCTTTGACACTCTATTCTTACCATGACTGCATTATATCAATCTTTTTGCTACTGCTGGTTTTTACCAATTATGTAACCTGGAATTCAAAGGATAACATGTCTAACTTGAAGCTTCTCCCTATTTACCACTATCCTTAATAATAGCATCAAAAATCACAGCAGGTCTGTGAGTATGTGCCTGGATAGCATGGCAAATAACTTATCCCTAAGTTTTAAGATTTATAACATTAACTTTTTATTATTATTTTTTCTCAAAAATTCCTTCAGTTTTTAAATTGACCACCATCAATGCTAATTTTTATCTCTGGAAAGTACTGTTGCTAATAATCTAGGGTGACAGTAAGACAATCTCAAATCTTTAGAATAAGGTTACCCTCTGGGAGTTAGTCTAGTAAAATCAGCAAATAATGGCTGAGACCACCTGAAATCAAATAAACCAAGAAAATGTCACTTGTTTGTAAATGTCTGGCTCAAACACAGACTAAGTAACTGGGGCTGATCTTGGGGAGAGATGAGTGAGTGATATTAGATATTAATTAAAAAGGGTAGAACCTAATCAAGGTGAGACAGTTTGTGATAATATAAGGAATATTAGACAAAAACAAAGGAGATCAAAGAGCAAGACTTCCATGGGATGCTCACAGCCTGGACAGGAATAGCAGGGTTCTTAGTGAGCAAGGCCACTCTTGGGGATTCACTGTAAGATGTGCTCAGCAGTGAGGAGGCACTAACCCTCACACCAGGAGTGTGGGCATGTCCATGTATTGCATGGTAAATATTACATCTTCAAGTCCCAAAATTTATCATTTTAACTTTTTTCTTTGATTAGTATCTTCCTAAAAAAATTCCTTTTTATTTCTTCTATCAACCATCAGGTGTGGTAATGTTTATCCACAGGCTACTCTACGGTGATACTCTACAGTTGCTGACACTCTACGATGGCAGTAATTAAAACCCCTGCTATTAAAATTACTGGGTGATAGGTATATTGGTTCTGATCTATAAACACTGAATATTCTTTCGTGCTTAGCAATAACATTTTCATAGCCTATTGATAAGAATTTTGCTTTGTCCATAAGCCTCCTCTGAGCAGAGAGCATGAGCCTGTTCCCAAGATCCCAGATCTGGGGTCATTAAGAAAACTATTTTTCTCAATCTATAAACCTGATACCTGCACAGCTGACTACAGTGACTGCATTAAGGTCATCTATGAGCCCAGTCCTGCCTGGCTAGCTGCCTCATTTGTATGGCATTTCCATTTCATCTTCCCAAATGCAACCATCTGGAATATGACAAATGTTTACTGGATTAAGTAATTTGAACTGGGAATAGAGAAGCCAGATATGGTGATAATGTACATTTTATCCTCATAGATGTTTATTATGTTTAATATTTAGGGGCAATGGCCTACAAAGAAAAATGTGATTTATATTTTTCAGGATTATATGACATACTTCAGGGTACTGATAAATACATTCTAAATGATGATCTATAGAAAGATGATGGAAAAGATCCATGTGAAAACTAAATTCTCTTTTTGAAAATGCGACGTTTTCATTACACATTGAGCACATATTAAAGACTTACCAAAAAAGAACAAAAACGGTGAAAGAATCACAGGCAGTGTGTTTTAGCGCACCACGCCTAACGACACAGGACTTGAACTGTCAGCTCCCTCTAATTTCATTAATTTGTTCCCGGTAGCTCCTCTCCTGCTCCCTTGAGAACCGCTCATGAACTGCGTCTGCCCTTCCCAGACAACTGAAACGCATGTGGGAACATCACCCAGCCCAAAAGGGCAGAAGAAGAAAGTCCTCAAGGAGCCTAGACTTTAAAATGATGACAGACTTTATCAGAAAGGTCCCTTTGGGGGCAATTTATCAGTTCTGTGAAGTTTCAGTGACAGCAGCTCCTACAGGAAGATATAGATTCTTCTTCAGCTTCACAGCCTTTGATGCCTTGTGGAAAATCATGATTCACGGGGATCTTGAACAGCAGTGAAGGTGCAGAAAGATTTCAGTAAAAATTAGGGCATGGCCAATTCTAAAATACTTTAAACAAGTTTTAAGTAGCTTTTAAGTATCAGGAAAATGGTTCTGTTGAAGATTTATTATTTCAGGGCATTGGGCTAGAAGGAAAAATAAGCTCCAACCTCAAAAAGTTTGTTATTGGGTGAGGAAAACAAGACTAATATCTATAAGAAAGAATGGCAATTAGCAATAAAGGGTTGTGCTGCCATAAAATGCAGTTAAAATTCAGAGAAAAAAAAGGCACAGTGTTAGCTAAAACTGGGCACCTAGCAGATGCCCAGTAGGTATTTGTCGGAGGAACAATAAAGAAGCACACAAGTGAATGATGTCAGGTTATTTCAGAATTAGTCACTGCATTCTGGCTCTAAGAACAGTGCTGGATGCTGGCCCTCAATGGATGTGTATTGGATGAATGAATATCTGAATAAAGAAAAGAGACTTTGAACTGAACTCTGGAAGTTGAGCAAGTTTTCCAGAAATGTAGTCACAGCATACTGATATGAACCAAGGACACAACGTATCAGAGACAGCCTGAGAGGGAGCAAGTGTGATCTAGTCTAGTTTATAATCAGTCTGATTTTTCTAAGGTACCGTATTTAGTGAGAGGTTATTGGTAAACTATTTCATCTTAAATCTCTTTCCAGGTTACTTTCTTTCCCCAAAACTAACAATGTTTTAAGGTCTTTTCCATAGGTCCTGCAGGTGGACATGGGGGTACTTAGGGGAAGAGTCCTATCTTGATGTGCTTGCATTGCTAGAAATAATGATTTAATAACCTTAAAATCAATTTTCAATTGTTTATTATAAGTAGATTAGAAATTTAATTAAGAAAATGATTGTAGATGATGGGCAAAAGGGAACAGCGACAGGAGAGAAGGGGATCAGAGAAACCCACAGTCTGTTGCAAAGCGACAGCCTGAAGCCTGGTATTTTCAAGCGAACTGTTTTGCTCGAACTTCACCTGTCCCCCAGCGAGATTCAGCTCAGAGATCACTGAGCACTGAGAGACAAGGCTTGCCATGGGCCCTCTCAGGGAGAGTTAGTGCACTGGGGGAGTTGGCGAGGGAATGCTGAACTCACTGGAGACAGGGTGAGTACCTAAACCTTATTAAGAGAGAAAAAGTCTCTCAGGAAGAGAAGGAGGAAAACACCTCCTTTCTTCTGTCATCTCACTATTGGCCAGCTCATCTGCACACAAAGCTTCCCAGGGGCTTTACTGCCACTCCTGAGATTTCTGTACATGGTGTCATTGGGGTCTGGGCTTTGACATCCTGCTCTTGGAATGTGTTTTCTGTCCTATCTCTGTTTGTGTTAAGATCATAAATAAATTAGAGAAATAATAGAGGTAAATCAGTCTAATTAAGGTTGTTAGTTAAACAGTTTGGTTAGAAAATGTAAGCCCAGCAAGAACCATGACATAAGAGTTTAGCCTTTCCCCATTAGATGATGATTAAAACAGTGATGTGTATAATAAAATGGAGCTAGCCCAGAGCTAAGGGCTTTCTGCCAGTCCTCATGCTTGGAGGTGAACAGATCCCTGGCCAGCTTCGTAAAAAACTTTCCCCTGTGTCTTCACTCTTTATTTTCCCTCACCCTTCATCCTGCCAGTCAGTGGGGAAGAACTCACCGTGTAGTTTAGGGATGGTCTCCAACAGGTCCAGTCCTGTCTTACCCTTCCTATCTTCTCCACCCTATCCTATGTATCCTATCCCAGTCACACTATCCTAGGTATCCCCTCTTATCCTATTCATCCCATCCTGTTCTATGTGTGCCATCTTATCCTATCCTATGCTACCCTCCCCTCCCCTCCCCTCCCCTCCCCTATCCTATCCTATCCTGTCCAGTCCTGTCCTATCCTATCCCTACTCTACCCTACCCTACCCTATCCTAAAAACACCTCCTTTGGATGCTGTTGTTCCCTCAAGATACAGACTCCATTCTTTGCACCTCACTACTATATGAAATTCCTGAAGAAGCAGTCTTCTTGCAGAGATATAATTATTACTATTTTTAAGTACAAGTACCTTGGCTTTCCTGGCGTCACACCTTTGGGAATTCTCTCTCCACAGTCGCTGGTGGCCTTTCTGCCCTGTCCTGGTTGACCCCTCTCTCTTCACATTCCCAACATTGCTAATCCCCTCCCTGTCTTCTCAGTCTGAGCCACGCCCTTCCTTCCTCCTCTCTGTATGACACTTTCCTCCCACTGCTCTTTAGGCCCCTTCTCAGCATTCTGTCTACTCGTTCCCCTCTACCCAGACTTAGACGAGGGTTCTCCCTAAGAACTTCTCATGTCTGATGCTACCTTCTGCTCAAGAGGCCACAGCATTTTCAAGGCTCCAGTTATCCCCAGTATGCAGATGATTTTCAAATCTGACTCAAACCCTGAATAGTATTTCAGCCTTCATATGGCATTACAGAAACCTTGATCTTAACATACCCAGAATTAAAATCTTCTACTCTACACTTGCTCTTTTAAAAATATATATTTCCTAATTTAGGAAATGGCACCATTCTTTCAGCCACCCAGGAGAGAAATCTTATCTGCATAACCCCCACCGCCAACTGGGTGCCAACTTCGGTTGGGGGTTCTCGCTCAGTTGTCCTCTCTCTGTCCTCTCCTTACATTACCAATATACCCTGAGACTTCTGTTGCCTGCACTGGTGCAACAGCCTCCAAATTTAGTATTCCCAGATGAAATACATCGCATAAAGAATATTTATACTCTCTTCCTCCAAATAAAGAATATTTATACAAGAAAATATTTATCTGAAATTCAAATTTTACTTTGTATTTTTTTTCTTCTTGTATTTTCTCAAAAATCTAGAGTTTTTTTGGCTAAATCTAGCAACCCTATCCTAAGTAGTCTTTATCCTCTAATTTTTGATTATTACCTATCCTAAGTAGTCTTTATCCTCTAATTTTTGATTATTTCAGTTTTTCATTTACACTCTTGCTAGGACCACCTTTCTATAACACAGGTGATAATGCATTACAGAATGAACTAACAGGAATTCTCTGATGGTTCCACACTACCTACAGGAAGAAAATCCAGACTCCTGAATAAGGAGCTAAAGAAACTCACCACTCTGTCTCCTACCTGCTTTTCTAGTTTCATCTCAACCTGCTTCCATTCATCTATCTGTCCTGGGAAAATCACCCCACTACAAACATAGCACATACCTTTATTCTTGTGCCTTTTTTCAAAATAGCTTAGTTTGGAATTCTCTTCTTCCCTTAAGTATAAATCCTGCCCAACCTTCTGGGTCAGGTTCAAATACCATCTCCTTCATGAAGCTTTACTCTAATCCCTCCCCTGCAATTACTCACAGCCTCTTCCACACTTTCATAGCATTTTCCTTCCATTACAACATACTGCATTCTCTCCTGCAGTTAGATGCTGCTTATGGGAAGGGACTTTAAGTTGTTTTTATAGCCATAACAACAGAGATATATTGAGTCTAAATACAGGTTTTTATTTGGCACTGTGTTAAGAGCTTTGCATGTATTAACTCGCATGAGCAGCAGCTCTGTCATTTAGGTACCATTATTCTCCCCAATTGTATTCTCCATAAATCCTAGCTCAGGGCTTTAGGTTCAGTAGGCATTCCTTACATTTTAAAGTTGAATAAAAGACGGTATATTTAGATAATGTGCTTCTTCATGCTAATTCAAATTAATTTTTCCATTATAGTCAATTCTATTTTAACTTATTAATAATCTTTATTCTAGAAAGAATTAAAGGTGACTTAATCTCTTATATAAACACAATTACACAAAGAAACTTAAGTAATGATGACCCAATCACATATAAAAGCACTGAACATGACTGACGTACTAGGAAAAAATAAAAAATTCAAAAATATTATATCAAAAAGGATAAAAAGGGGAGAAATTAGACTATTACTAAATGATTTTTTAAATTTCAGAATATTACAGGGGTACACATGTTTTGGTTACATAATTTGCTTTTGTATATTTTAAGTCAAAGTTGTAACTGTGGCAACTTTTCTTTGACTTAAGGTTTTCTAGGAATCATTTTTTAATAACATGAGAGCCAGTTTCTACTTATTTAAAGGAAATGAGCTCTGGGACTTTAAATATGCAAACTGTTTCAGAGTGAAGGTGAGGACACCCTTGAATGTGAGCTTGTTTTATTTTATATCCACAATTTCTATGTTGTCAAACAGATCATTATGGAAAATGAGTTAGCCTCACACAGGTAATGTGCTGGGGAGCATGAGATGATCAGGTTTGTCTTGCAATCCTGAGCTGTACAGTTGTCAGAAAGGTGAAGAGAAGAACGTGAGAGAAATAAACAGCCAGTGCTGATGCCCAGAGTGAGATCGGTCTGTTCTGATGAACTGACATCTCTGCTAGTAAGTTCAAAGGTAGACAATGTTTATTTCCTGCTTCACTTCCAGATGCTGCCTGTGCTTTTCCAGTAACTCAACAAAGACAGCATGTGACACCTACTCACACTCTGGAATGACATCAGTGAAGGAATGTGTAACGGTGGCCCTTGACTACAAGGGTGAATTTCAATCCCATAATTCCTCTTCGGGTATTTTTCCAACCTTATGTATTTTCTCTATAATATTTTGAAGATAAATATGTCCTATGAATACTTTTTTTCTTAATGTGTTTGCAAACACTGGCAAATAGAGAGCACTAACAAAGTATTAACCTGTTTCTTTCTCAGCTTCCCACAACAGTTGTGCAATGATGAGCTACCAGTGAAAACAAATGACTCATCTGAATGACTGCTTTTGGAGGGGAAGGGAGAGACTGTAGACAGAGAAGTTGCTTTGCTTTGTAGCTTCTCTCCTACTCTCCTTTCAGCCATAACCATGGAGGGAGAGGGTGGAGGGAGGGAGGTATTCAGGCCTTGCCACAGCACTCCAGGACTGGCTCTCCACGGCATGGGTCCAGCAGGGCTGGTCTGAAGCAGAGGTGAGCACCATGGGTTTTTTGCTCGGTCTGCTCAGCTCACATTTCATTAATTTTCATTTTACATAATAAACAACAAACAGTCTTACTTCCTCAGGAATAGGTGTTGGCCTGGGATCTGCTCCAGGGTCAACAAAGCTTGTTCAAAATGTACCTACCCATAACAAAGTAGAACCTCAAGTTCCCGTAACCCGTGGTGTCCATGTATGGAGTGCACAATTTCCTCTCTCCATCTTTGAGGAAGACCATTGATAAACCTGATTCTATTGTTCCACATTCCGTACCAATGACAGCTCCCAAGACGTCCCATCTTAAAACAAAGAGATAATCATGAATAAGAATTAGAATAGTAAGTCAAAGCTTCATGAAGTGTAACATTTTGTTTTTAATGAGGAGCATTTACTTAGTAGTGAACAATTCTGAAAGACATGGCACTACAGGTAATGAGTAAACTTTAAACGCATTCCAGTCACAGTTACGGTTTTCCCATAGAAGAACAATCTTAATCACTATTATGTACATGTGTGTCGTGTACTACTTTTGATCATAGCCATGGTCCAGACTGAGATAGTCTTTATTTTTAAAGTACTTACTGTTGAGTTGGGAAACCAAATTCAAACTAAGGAAACAGAGAACTACAAAGACAGTATCATAATACAAATACTTACATGGTGTTTTACATATTCAAAAATTATAAAATGAAAAGCTGTAAGAGCTAGTGAAAGTCTAGCAAGTTTTCAAAGAGGACATGGGATTTTAACAGGGTCTTGACCAACAGGAATTAGGATATATAAAGAAAAAAATAGTTAGCTTTTGTCGAGTGCTGTGTGCCAGATCCTATTCTAGGCCTTTTGCACATTAAACTCTTTTCATTTGCAGTTAAGTCTATGACATAGCCACTATTACTATTCCAATTTTAGATGAAGAACTAGAGATACAGAGAGGTTAAGGACAACTAGCAAAGGATGGAGACAGTATGCAGTCTGACGCCAGAGCCTGTGCTCTTACTACAGTCCTATAGATAATTAGGCAGAAATTTTCAAACAAATTTTCAAACTGTGGCACACTGGTGTGCCGTCAGAGAATCTTAGGTGTGTCATGAAAACTTTTAAAGATAAATAATTAAATTATTTTTGAAAGATGTTCAAACTAAAGTATTTATTTTTCTCACTCTTTTTTATGATCAACAAAATTTAAGTGTGCTGTGGAAGTTTAACTATAGATTCAAGAGTGCCACGAGGTAAAAAAGTTGAAAAACCCTGCTATTAGGGGTTGATGAATTTCCATCAGTGTAGGCTGAGAAATTGGAATGACCTTGAAAATATTGGCAATGCAGACATCAATTGACCTCAGTGGAGGGTATGTGCTGGGGAAGAGAAAAAATAAATTTGAATAGTAAAGTGGGACCAATCTGGTTCCAAAGTGGAGAGTTGGAAACAGAGTTCATCTTCTATACAAAAGGCATTCAGGGTGATATTTCTCTTTTCTTTTTCTCTTTTCTTCTCTTCTTTCCCTTATCCTCTCTTCCCCTCTCCTCTCCTGGGCTATCTATCACCTGGGCTAGAGTGCAGTGGCACAAACACAGCTCAGTATGACCTCAAACTCCTGAGCTCAAGTAATAAAGGCTCCTCAGTCCCCTGAGTGGTTGGACTACAGGTGGGTGCCACCATGGCTAACTGATTCTTGCATTTTTTTGTACAGATGAGCTCTCTCTGTGTTGCTCAGGCTGGTCTCGAATTCCTGGCCTCAAGTGGTTCTCTTGCCTAAGCCTCCTAAAGGGCTGGGATTACACATGTGAGCCACTGCGCCTGGCCCAGGGTGATATTCCTAAAATTCAAATACGATGATGTCTTTCCTTTGTTTACAGTCATTCAGTGGCTCCCTATTGCCCTTAGACAAATTCCAAACTCCTTTATACAATACAAGGTCCTTCTTGGCCTGGCCAAGAACTCAACCCCAACCTACCTCTCTGGTTACTCCACGCCAATCCCTGTCTTGTAGCAAACTCTTTGGGCGTATAATGTGAATTCAAGTTACTAAAGCATTCTCCATAAGGCCTCTGTACTTCTACTCACCATCTACTGAACAAACTCAGGGTCATTCAAGATGCACTTGAAATATCATACATGCTTCCATACAGCCTTTCCCAAACTGCTAGCCAGCTCTACTATCCCGTCTAAGATCAAGTTAGAGTCTTTTGTGATCCTCTGTCTCACGCAATATTGCCTTCATGCCTTCACTTCCTTACATGCCTTTCTTTATCCTTGATATGTCAACTCCTAAGATAGGATCTGTGACTTATTTTTATGTTTGTAGACCCAAGCCCAGTGTTCAATACCTATGAGATTCTCAAATATTCTTGTTGATTCAGGGTATCATTAAAGAATTCTGGATTCAGAGGGTAAATGAAACCTGACCCAGTGTCCTGCAGGAAGCCCATCCTCACTTTCCTCTGCTTTCTGTAGCCTCATCCCTGCCTTATCCTGTGAGACAGCTCATGCAGCAGAAGCTGCTCCTGTCCTTTAACCACACGCAGGCAGGTCTGACTACCGTTCTCACCCTCATATTGGTGAGCTGATCTTTCAGTCACAAGGTCTTCTTGTACTTGGCTCAGTTTCTGGTACCACTATTGGTTCCTCTGTCACCTTAAAGTCACAGCTCTGATGTGCAGAGGTTTGGGCTCCTCTGCCCCTTACATCTTCACTATATCATCTGCCCATCGAGACCCAAGGCCTGGGCTTTAGTGTCACCAGCAGCCTGGGTTTGGGGCATAGGCTTAAAATGCATAAAACATTCAGAAAGTTCTTTAGGCTTAGATGTTTTATACAAAATCTTGGGCTCTCTGACCCATAATCTTTCTCAAACCCCTAACCAAGTTCTGTTTGTGTCAGGGAGAGGTGAAAACAAAGCAGGAGGTCAAAACCAGCTGACAGGCCAGAGCCACAGGTATTTACAGTACATCACATTCAAGAGGACTGTGAAACCACTCCCACAGAAATCCTGCAGTGCACGCTTGGCTATAACAGAGTCAGAGACTCTCTTGTTCTCTTGGAGAACAACCATAAACTTCTGATGAATATCTAGGCCATTTCCATTTTCTGGTTTTAATTAACAATGCTGCATTAAAGGTCCTTGTGTAAATGTCTGCACATTCATGAGAAAGTGCCCTACCAGCATTCCCCAAGTGGTGTCTGGGAGACCTAAGGCCCTAAGACACCCACTGTATTAGTGAACTGTTTTTCACCTTTGCATCAAACATGGAAGTAGCTGTGTTTCTCTTAGGAACTGAGAAAGTAGTCACTCAGATAACTTTCTGTGTTCTGGATTTCTCATAGTAATCTCAGTTAAGAAAGGATGCTGGGGAATATATCTAGAAGTAGATTTGATGGATGATCTGGCACTTCATATTACTCTAAAAATGGTTGGATATGGTGGTGCCTGTTGCTCAGTGGTTAGGGCGCCAGCCACATGCACTGGGGCTTATGGGTCTGAACATGACCAGGGCCTGCTAAACCTCAATGACAACAACAAAAAAATAGCCAGGCATTGTTGGGGGGAGGTGTGCCTGTAGTCCCAGCAACTTGGGAGACTGAGGCAAGAGAATCGCTTAAGCCCAGGAGTTTGAGATTGCTGTAAGCTGTGATGCCACAGCACTCTACTGAGGGTGACAAAGTAAGACTCTCTCAATAATAAAAAATAAATAATAAATAAAATACAATAAAATAAAAATGGCTGGACAAATTTGTTCCTAGCCAAACACCATCAGCCCAGGTTAATTTTTAAATTTTGTAGAGATAGGGTCTTGCTATGTTGCCCAAGCTCATCTTGAACTCCTAGTCTTGATCAATTCTCCTGCCTTGGCCTCCCCAAGTGCTGGGATTATAGGTATGCACCACTACACCCCACCTCTGTTACTCTGTAACAGAATAGTGAAAAGCCCCCATCACCTTTCACTTCTTCACATTTGTGTTGGTTATTATTGTCCTTGTTTACTCATCCTAATGAATATTATAATAGAATCACCTGGTTGAGTTCCATAAAAAACTCTGCTGGGATTTTGATAAGAGTCCACTGTCTTTTTTTAAATTAATTATTTTTTACTAAATCATAACTTTGTACGTTGATGCATTTTTGGGGTTCAGGGTACTGCTTCAATATACAATGTGAAATGTTTACATTGAACTAAGTAACACATCCATCACAATTATACTCATTTCTTTTTTGGGCTTCTTTTTTTAAAATTTCTTACAGCATAACTATGTACATTAATGCAATCATGGGGTACAGTGTGCTGTTTTCATATATATTTTGAAATACTCTCATCAAACTGGTTAACATAACCTTTATGTCATTCTCTTAGTCATTAAGTTAAGACATTCATACTCTGCTTTTAGAAAGATTCACTTGTACCCTTGTAAGATAAACCATATAAGTGACCCCACCAAT
>CAUYQV010045622.1:0-60305 GCA_963574575.1 Galagoides demidoff
GCCTAGTTAGAGAAGACTTTCCTAGGCTCCTATGTAAGCTGGCACCGTCCTCCCCAGCCTTGGCCGGCTCTGGCTAGGGCTGCTTACAGCTTGTCACCATCTGACGTACACACAGTGCTTCCCTGTGCACTCACCAGCCTCTGCGTCTGTGTGTATGTCCAGGTTCAGACCGTCTGTGTGTATGTCCAGGTTCAGACCGTCTGTGTGTATGTCCAGGTTCAGACCGTCTGTGTGTATGTCCGGGTTCAGACCGTCTGTGTGTATGTCCAGGTTCAGACCGTCTGTGTGTATGTCCGGGTTCAGACCGTCTGTGTGTATGTCCGGGTTCAGACCGTCTGTGTGTATGTCCGGGTGCAGACCGTCTGTGTGTATGTCCAGGTGCAGACCTTCTGTGTGTATGTTCAGGTTCAGACCATCTGTGTGTATGTCCAGGTTCAGACCGTCTGTGTGTATGTCCAGGTGCAGACCATCTGTGTGTATGTTCAGACCTTCTGTGTGTATGTTCAGGTTCAGACCGTCTGTGTGTATGTCCAGGTGCAGACCTTCTGTGTGTATGTCCAGGTTCAGACCGTCTGTGTGTATGTCCAGGTTCAGACCGTCTGTGTGTATGTCCAGTGCAGACCGTCTGTGTGTATGTCCAGTGCAGACCGTCTGTGTGTATGTCCAGTGCAGACCGTCTGTGTGTATGTCCAGGTTCAGACCGTCTGTGTGTATGTCCAGGTGCAGACCGTCTGTGTGTATGTTCAGACCTTCTGTGTGTATGTTCAGGTTCAGACCGTCTGTGTGTATGTCCAGGTGCAGACCGTCTGTGTGTATGTCCAGGTTCAGACCGTCTGTGTGTATGTCCAGGTTCAGACCGTCTGTGTGTATGTTCAGACCGTCTGTGTGTATGTTTAGACCGTCTGTGTGTATGTCCAGCCCCTCTGCATCTATAGCTCTGATTTTCCTTTCCCCTGAACTAAAACATAAGCTGTCTAAGGAGAGGACTTGGCCTGCATTGTTCACGGCTGAACGCCCAAAACCATAACACCAGCCAGCACGCGATAAACAGCCAATGTGTATTTGTTAAACCAGTAAGTGAATTAAGAGACAAACAATTTGCAGACTATTTGGGTACCTTCCAGTTTCAAGCACTGAGCCCCCCCAGTTGAATGGCAGAGAGAAATATGAACAGCTTAAAATGTAACATGATACATAAAATGGTACAAGTAACTATCCCCTCAAAAGTGGCAATTTTTTCTGATAATACAAATTTAAAAAATTAAAAACTGTTATCAGATAAAATTTAACAACAGCTTAAAAAATACACACACCACACACACCACACACACACACATATATATATATATATATGGAGAGAGAGAGAGAGAGAGAAGGGCAGTGTAGAAAGTATACTGAACTTCAGAAAACTTCAGTCTGTACCTTGAGTACATTGTTTGCTGTTTATACGACCTCAAACAAGTAATCCAGCCTCTGTTTGTTCTAATAAGAGCGAGGTGGTATCTCATTCTGGTTTTAATTTGCATTTCTCTGGTGATTAGTGATGCTGAACATTTTTTAAATGTGTTTGTTGGTGATTTGTATATTTTCTTTTACAAATGTCTATTCGTTACTTTTGTCCCCTTGATTCTGGGTTTTCTGTTTTGTTTTTTTCTTTGCTGACTTCCAGTTTTTCATGTGGTTTGTGGATATCTTCTCCCATCCTGTAGGCTGTCTGTTGGCTCTATCAATTATTTCCTTATTTCTTTTGCTGTTCAGATGCTTCTTATTTTAATTAAGTCCCATTTATTTATATCGTTTTTACAATATTGTTTTGGGGGTCTTAGTCATAAATTTCTTGCCTAAGTCAATGACCAGAAGAGTCTTTCCTAAGTTTTCTTCTGACATTTTATGAACATTTTTTTCTTCCTAGGTATACAGTGAAGAACTAAGTTTTAATTGAGACCTAGAACTTATAATTGTTTTTTCCTTTTTCTGTCATAATAATGACAAATATCAAGAATTACATCTTACCATTTTTTCCCCACAGGTCCAAAGTGCTATTTTTTAGAGATTTCTAACCAGATTTTTTAGCCAAGGTTTTGCCAGTTGGGAACTCTTTTTTTTTTTTTTTCTATTTTTTTTATTTTTTATTTTTTATTTTATTGAATGGTAACTATGTACATTAATGCACTTCTAGGGTACAGTGTGGGGTTTTCACATGCAATCCGAAATACTTCCATCCAGTTGGGAACTCTTAAGCATTGTTTATTTTTCAGTGAAAGACAATCTTTGAAGGAGGTTATGCCCTAAATATTTCCTGGTTTTGCAGGAACACACAGACGTAGTCACTGTGTCTGGATGGGACTCTCGTCTTTGACGTGCTCTCAGATTCTCCAGGCGTTTGGTGTTTTCATCTGGTCCTCATAAAAGATTTCACACTTACGATGCAGCTCAGGCACCACTCAGAGCGTCATTATAATTCCACTCAGGACTCTCATTTGATGGAGCAAACACTTTTCAGACTTCAGTCTCGTTTTTACTTTTGCCTTTTCTTTCTTAAACCTGGGAGTAACACTGAGGTTTAATGTTGGGTTTCCCTCTGGCAGTACTTGTGTGCACGCCGCGAGGGCAGCTCACCCCCACGCCTCTGTGCACTTTGGAGGTCTGAGGTCGGGAGGAGTTCTCAGGTCCCGAGCCCATGGCAGGGAAGCACAGCAGTGGCCTCACGTTCCCTTCACTAAATGGTCTGTTCTCAGTCACCACGGAGGGAGGGGGCTTTTTAAGGACGTGAGTATTATCTTGAAGTAGCCAAATACCCATGAATCTCCTTTCAATATGTTAGGTGGTTTGAATCAAAGTCCACAGTTCCTAGCAAGGTCTTTTCTGGGTTGTCGGGTTTTCATGGATTCATTTAGAGTACACACTTATGTGGTCCTTGCTGTATGCCAGGCAGTGCCCTAGAAACCTCACAAATACCAACTCATCTAATTCTCACAGTGACTTTGTAACTAAGACACTATTAGTATCCCTGTTAAAATGTGAAGAAACCAAGGCAGGGTGGTGCCTGCGGCTCGGTGGGTAGGGCGCCGGCCCCATATACCAAGGGTGGCAGGTTCAAACCCAGCCCTGGCCAAACTGAAACAATAAAAAAAATAGCCAAGCATTGTGGCAGGTGCCTGTAGTCCCAGCTACTCGGGAGGCTGAGGCAAGAGAACCACCTAAGCCCAGGAGTTGGAGGTTGCTGTGAGCTATGTGATGTCACAGCACTCTACCGAGGGCAATAAAATGAGACACTGTCTCTACCAAAGAATAAATAAATAAATAAATAAATAAAAATAAACCAAGGCAAAAGGCAAAAAGTGAAAGCTCACAAGTGGCCCAGCTAGAATCCAGACCGAGGTAGAATCCAGACCGAGGTGGTCAGGCTGCGGAGTCCACAGTGTTCACTACAAAACTGTGTTATGACTGACCGTGTTCAGCCACAGACTCCCAGACACCTGTTGTTATGCTCGAAGTGTCGAGGTGCACACCTGGTGACTCCCCTAGCGCCATGCTCGACTCAGAGCCGGAATGTTTGTTGACAAGTATTTTAGTGTTTAATTCAGAATGGGTGAGTTTGCCATGATTTGAAATAGCACCAAAGGCAAATCTCAGTGGTGCCAGGGAGAGGCTGCTGGTGGCCCCGGGATAACCTGTATATGAGACCTGGACCTTCCAGGTTGGTGCTCGGGATTCTGCAATTTAGTTCTGGAACAACCCTCCTCAATTCAGTCACTGGTTTTTACTGATACGGTTTTTTAAAATTCAAGTGAAGTAAAACCTGAAACACATGAAATTTCCTATCTTGTTCATGTCTAGGTGTGCAGTTCCATGGTGGTAAGTAGACAAATGGCTGCCTGGCCTCCAGAGCCCTCTGCATCCTTCAGACCTGAGCTCTGCAGCCCCTAAATGGCTCTACTTGCAGACCCAGGAGCTCAGTGCACATCTCTCTTTCATGTGTGAACCTCATTTAAGCCTCAGATTTGAGTTCTTCATTTTGGATCCTCTGGTTCCCAAAACCTCACTGGTGGTCACTTATGCCTGAGACCTGTGCTAGACTATGTACAAGTCAAAGAAAAAATAAATTAATCATTATGAGCAAGCATTCGGTTGATATGCATGGGTGCAATTTCCCTTTCAGAAGTTTGCATTAATGTTGAGGAGACTGTACTTCTGCATTTTTAAAATGCTTATTTGAAACACGGACAGGACATTTTGTTGCTAGCAACAACAGTATAGCTGGGCCGGTCACAGTGACAGGTGGAGTACTGCAGGACTCAGATCTGGGCAGGTGTCTGGCCTCGCAGTGGTAGGAGTCAGGAAAGTCGTATCAGCTACTTAGACCAGTGCAAATCTCTCCTTACCTGGGAGAGCTCCCCACGTCCTCTAACCGATTTTGTCAAGGCATTTCTGGGGGGTTTTGAGCCCTGGGCCTGCCTGACTGTTTCCACCATCCCAGTGGAGCTCAAAGACCATCAGTGCAGCTGTGCTCCAGTTTCTGTGATTAGACGTTGGGGACTAGGACATCCTCTTCGTTCTGCCAAAGCCTTTGGCCCTCCCTCAGATGACAGATATCATGTGGGTCCTGCAAAGGCTCTGTTCCCTGGGGAAGGCAGACAGGCTTATCAGCCGTGCCCAGCGCCCACTGTCTCTCCAGGGCAGGGACATTTTAGCTCAGGCAGGAGAAGTGTTGCCAAGGACAAGGCAGCATTTGCTTTGCCCCACTCAGAGGCAGGGACAGTTACAGGAGGAAGATTTCACGAGGACTGTGGACCCAGGGCGGGCTGCACACAGTAGCTCCTTCTAGTGATGACGGTGTTCAGATGTGCAGAGATGGGGAGGCCGTTCCGGGGAAGACGTGGTTAATGCCACCATTCCGCTCACTCGGGAAGGCAGTGCCAGGTGAGGTCTTTGCCTTTAATTAGCCTGTAATCTACCTGAAAGGAGAAAAAAACAAACACACAGGAATCAGCACTGAAGTAACTACCGGTTAAGGGTAAAAGAGTAATGAGTTATAGTATAAATTTAATAACGGAGATTAAGAGATAAAGCCTTGGAAATAAAGGGTCAGTGCTGGATGGGACTAATGAGGGCACGTGTCGAGATTTGTTTCCTAGTCTGAATCATCATTATTTTCTGTTTCAATTAGTGCTCTATAAGTGTATATTGTGTGTGCTTGACTGGAGGGTCGAATTCAGGAAGTAATTCCTACGATGTAAAGAAAAAAACCTGTTGTATGGAGGAAGACCTTCTAAACAATAGCTACACAATTTTGGTCATTAATGATGGGGTTACTTCAGGCTGGAATCACCTTAAAATAAAGGGATTTGTTTTCAGTGTCCTGCGGCCCCCTGCTGCTCCTGTGGCCTCTTGACGTGGCGTCCTCTGCTCCGGAGACTGTCCGTGCGAGCATCTTCGGAGAATGTGAAGTAGAGTTGCTTACACTTGTAAAGAGTCCAGGACGGTATAAAATAATCACCAATGGACACTAATCATAGATTAACACTATTTCAACAGTTAAGTCATTTTTAGAATGTCCCTAAAAACTATAAGTCCAGCATCAGAGTATCTGGGAGTTAGCAATACTTCAGGGGGCATCTCATTTACTCCTTACCCCATCAGGGGTCATCCAACCCGCATTACACTTCCAACAGCTGGTCACTTGTCTGGGACAGTGTTTCCCGAGATGGGACGCTCACTGCCCTCAAGGAAGCCGTTCCATTGATGACTCCCCGTAACACTTGGAAAGGTCCTGTGGTAAGCTGGACTCTATCCCCGTGATTTTTTTCCTTTTTAATAGTTGGGTATCTATACAGGGTATGTGTGATGTTTTGATATAAGCGTGTGGTGTGAACTGCCAAATCCGGGTAACTGGGTTGTCCATGAGCTTGGGTATTTCACTGTCAGTGTTCTTTGTGTTGTTAGAACATTCTAATCTACCCTTTTAGCTATTTTAAAGTATACCCTAAGTAATGTTGATATAGCCACGTTGTTGTTTTATCAAATATTGCTCATCTGTCTGATCACATATTTGCACCTGTTCACCATCTCCACTCTGCCCCCTGCCCTGCTACCTTCCCCAGCCACTGCCACTGCTGCAGTCCCCATCTCCATGAGATCAGTGGTTTTTAATATTTGCCTGTGAGTGAGGACATGTGAGGGTCATCTTTCTGTGCTTGGCTTATTTCACTTAATATAAAGTCCTCCATTTCAATCTGTGTTGTTGCAAATAGTAGGACTTCATTATATTCTTGGTTATATAATATTCCTTTGTGTCTATGTGCCACCATGTCTGTGGATGGACACTCGGGCTGGGTCCACACCTTGGCTACTGTGAATAGTGCTGCAGTAACCGTGGGGTGCAGAGATCTTTTGGATATACTGAGACCCCTGCTTTGGAGGGACACCCAGCAGTGGGATTGCTGGGTCACCTGGAAATTCTATTCTTAGTTTTTTGAGGCAACACCCTGGTGTTCTCTGGAGTAAATGTATTAATTTACATTCTCACCAGCAGTGAGTACAAGTGTTCCCCTTTCTTTCTCCACATCCTTGCTGGCACTTGTTATTATTTGTATTTCTGATAAAAGCCATTTGACTGGGGTGAGATGATATCTCATTGCAGTTTTGATTTGCGTTTCTCCATGACGAAGGATTTGAGCATTTTGTATGTACCTGATGGTCATTTGAGAGACGTCTGTGCAGATCCTTTGCCTAGTTTTAATTGGATCACTTGATCTTTCCCTACCAAGTTGTTGGAGCTCCTTATATATTCTCGCTCTTGGTATTACCCCCTTGTTAGATGGGTAATTTGAAAATATTCTGTCCCATTTTATGGTTTTCCCATTTGTTGAATCTTCCCTTTGCTGTGCAGAAGCCCGTTAGCTGGCCGTGACCCCACCTGTCCAGTCTTGCTTTGGTGGCCTGTGCTTTGGAGACACCGCTCAAGGGGTCCGTGCCCAGACTCATGTCCTGACGTATCTTCCCCATGTTTCCTTTCAGTGGTTTCAGGTCTTAGTTTTAAGTCTTGAATCCATGCGATCTGAATTTTGTGTATGTTGAGACCGAAGGTCTAGTTTCATTCTTCTGTGTATGGAAATCCAATTTTCCCAGCACAATTTACTGAAGAAACTGTCCTTTTCCTGATGTATGTTCTTGGAAACTTTGTCCAAGTTAAGTTCCCTGTCGACGTGTGGACTTGTTTCTGGGTTCTCCATTCTGCTCCGTTGGTCTACGTGTGTCTGTGACGCCAGGCTTCATGAGCTTTTGGTTCCTACAGTCTGTGATGAAGTCAGGTTCTGGGATTCCTCCAGTTTTGTTCCTTTGGCTCAGGTTGGCTTTGGCTATTTTGGATCTTTTTTTGGTCCCATGTAAGTTGTAAGATTATTTTTTCTATTTCTGTAAAGAATATCATTGGTATTTTGGTGGGGGATGCGCTGAATCTGCAGATTGCTTCGGGCAGTGTGGGCATTTGAACCATATTGCTTCTTCCAATCCCGGAGCGTGGAGGCTCTTTCTGTTTTATGGTGTTCCCTTCACCTTATTTCTTCAATATTTTGTGGTTTTTATTATAGAGATCTTTCACTTCTTTGGTTAAGTTTAATCCTGAGTATTTTGTTTTATTTGTAGTTATAAATGGGATTACTTTCTTGGTTCCTTTATCAGATTATATACCATTAGCATATAGAAACGCTACTGATTTTTTGTATGTGGATTTTGTATCCTACAACTTTACTGAATTTATCAATTCTAATCGGGTTTTTAGGTTTCTCTAGATATGAGATCCTGTCCTCTACAGATGAGGATAGTTTGACTTCTCCCTTTCCAATTGGAAGCCCTTTATTTCTTCTTCCTGTCTGGTTACTCTAGCTGGAACTTCCAGGACTGTTGAGTAACAGGGGTGGGGAGTGAGCCTCCTTGTCTTGTCCCAGATATTAGAGGAATGGCTTTCAGCTCCCCCCACTCTGCATAATCTGAGCCGTGGGCTCATTGTATATGGCTGTTGCCATATTGAGGCAAGTTCCTCCCATACCCTGTTTTTTTGAGAATTTTTATCATGAAGGATGTTGAACTTTACTGGATGCCTTTTCAGCATGAATTGAAATGATCACATGGCTTTTGTATTTGTTTGTTGATGTGATGTATTGTATTGATTGATTTGTGTAAGTTCAACCAGCCTTACACCCCAGGGATGATTCCCACTTGATCGTGAGGAATAATCTTTTTAATGTGTTGTTAATTCAGTTTGCAAATATTTTGTGGAGGACTTTTTCACCTGTGCTCATCAGAGATGTTGGCTCATCCTGGCAGAGGTGCCCAACCTGCCGCCCAGGAGACAAAAGCAAATTATGCGAGAGCTTTTCTGCTTATCTGTGGTATAGGATGCTGTGAAAAATTATCCTATATGGCCTTGTAAACTTTTTCATTTTCAAGCTGTAAACCAAGATTTGCTGTGAGTCATCCTGTTTGATTGTCCCCATGTTACTATGAAAGCGAATGTTCTAGTCCTTGGCTCCTGTTTTATTGTTAGTTTTAATGCATTTTCCTTTTTAATATTAAAATCCAGTACAAGTCAAAATCGTACGCTCAGATAGGAAGCTTGGTCTAAGTTGGTAAAATGTAATTTAACAGATGAGGCTTTGAGTAGGGACATTTTGAGATAAGTGTGACTTATGTTACAAATAGTTCAGAGCAATTTTTTAAATTTACCATTGTTTAGAAAAAGAGTTTTAGATCAAAGACGAATGATGAAGAGTCTCTTGACTTTTCTTTCTTAAACTGAAATATCCAATAATGATTTATATAAAAGATGCATGAATGCCAGTTATTTGTACTTTTTGATGTGAAATACAAGTCATATGATACCATAACAAGAAGCAGTAACTGACAAAATTTCTTCTTAACTGTAATCGTCATAACATAGTGAATTCAGTTCCCTACACCTGGACAATGAAATCATGAAATACTTTTGAATATTGAGTTTAGGAGAGATTTGATTTACACAATCTTGAATTTGAAACAACCTCTTTCAGATTTCTCACTGAGGGATCATCATAATAAATAATATTTTCTTTCAATCAGTATCTGCTTTTGCTCACCCTGATTTCAGAGACATTATGTGGCACAGTCAAGCAGAACAACGGAATTAGTACTGAAACCGGGACTTCTGAAGCCAAATACCACATTTGCAGATATGTAAGGTTAATAGATTAAAGCATTGATTAGAGAGTAGTTGATGAGTGTCTACTATTCTTTCTCTGTAGATTGGTGAAAAACACATCACTGTTTCTTCTATTTTACTCTCGTCTCGCATTCTTTTACAAAGAAGGAAAATGGAAAGAGGGAAGGGCCCAGAAGATGTGGTCTAGCAAGGACAGCGGTTCACAGTCAGCAAACATGGTTCTTACGGGAGGGAAGATGGCTGCTGTTGGTGAAATTTTCCTGCAGTACATCCAAAATATAAACATAAATTTGCACTTTTAAAATTGACAAATATTTTGAATTGATAACTTTGAAAAAAATGGAAGCATTTCAGTGACCCACAGATTGACTTCTGTGTGTTTGTGTGTTGGCTCCTGTTGTTCCAGAATCGAACTGCAGCCTGCAAAGAAATTAGAGAGCACTTGTTGTTTTCAGTTTTAATTATTGATCGGCTGCCTGTAAGGTTCATTTTCTATTAATGCAGAGGTGGAATGATGTTTTCTCCTTGCTCTTTAGTTCTTGATGAACCCCATATGGTTCTGGTGCTCACAGCTCTTCAATAATTCAAGATTATGATGGGAAAAAAAGTCATCAAGTTCTGAAAATCTAGATCAATGGCTTCTAAAGTTTTTATACCTATTGACAGCACACATGTAGTTTCAGGTTAAGTTATCATCTGGACTCACACGTTTGAATTGTATCTAAGTGAAGCTGCTCTGTTTCCACAGAAGGGTCTTCTCCTGGGCTCACTGAGCACCCCCTCCCTCCATGGTGGCCCCAGAGATGGCTCTTCCTGGGGCTCCTTTTAAACAGTATTTGAAGTCCACTGATGGAAGTGATAAAGTGATCAGTAGATAAAATGTAGGTCAGACCCAGCATGAGACAGACATAATCTGGGCTCAAATATGGCCTCGTGACCTACTGGCTCCGTTACCTGGGTGTGCGTCTCAGCTTCTCTAATGGCGAGTTCCTCCTGGTGATAAAATAGTGCCGTTTCATAAAATCATTTTGATGAATGAAATAATGTGCATAATGTGTTTGGCAGGTATTGTTACAAGTGTCAGTATATAATACCCCCTCAAAGGTCTATCCAACAGCAATGCAAGGTTGGCAGCACAGTGAGGTGGCAGAGAGAATGCCACTCACAGCAAGCATGGCTTTCTTCTTTCCCCTTCTGTCTTTTATAGTTTTTATTGATTTGTAGGGTATGTGTGCAAATTCTGTTACACGGGTGTAGTGCGTAATGGTGAAGTCTGGGAAGTCTGGGCTTGTGTGGAATCCTTGCCCAGTTAAGATGTGTAGTACTGATGAGGCAAGGTCTCATCCCGCATCCTTCCCGCCACGTGACCTCCCTGCCCTCGTGGGTCTCCTGTGTCCACATGCCCCTCTCTGTGAGCACACGTGCTCGTGGCTTCAGCTCCCACTTGCGATGTTTGGCTTTCAGTCTCTGAGTTATTTCACTTAGAATAACTGCTTCCATTCTCAGCCTTGTTGCTTCAAAAGACATGATTTCATTCTTTTTTATGGCTGAGTAGTATTTTGTAGGGTATATTGTAAATATATATATGCATATATTAAATGCAGAAAAGTATTTGATAAAATGTAGCATCCTTTCATGATAGAAATCCCTTGATGGACTAGCCACAGAAGGGAAATATCTCAAAATAATAAAAGCCATGTATGAAAAGTCCACAGCCCACATCATATTGAATGGGGAAGAGTCAAAAGTGTTTCCCCTAAGAACTGTGAGAAGACAAAGACGTCCATTCTCACCACTCCTGCTCCGCACAGGGCGGAAAGCCCAACCACAGCAAGCAGGCCAGAAGAAGTAAAACACATCTGGTTGGAAAAGAAGAGCTCAAATTATTTGATCACTGAAAAAATGATCTTAAACCCAGAAAAGACTCCTCCAAGAGACTTTGAGATCTTACAAATGAATTTGTTAAAGTCTCAGGAGGCAAAATCACCACACAGATATCAGGGGCGTGTCAATATATTAGTAACAAGCAAAAATGAGAACCAGATTAAGAACTCAATTCTGAAAAGACAGTCAAAAAATTAAAATACTTCAGAACATATGGAACCAAGAGGGTGAAATATCTCTATAAGGAAAACTACAAAATATTCATCAAAAATCAAGTAGGTGGTGGGGGTGAGGGACAAACAAAACAGACCAAAACCTACCCCGGGGAAAGGACACTGAGTCATGAGTGGTGCTGAGGACACAGGAGAGACATTTGGGGAGGACGACACCGGCCCCTGCGTCCACCAGGCATAAAAATTAGCTCAAGGTGGATTAAAGGCTTAGATGTCACACTGGATGTTATAAAAATCTAAGAGGGCAACGTAGGAAAAATCCTGTCATTCGTTGACCTGGGCAAATAATTTGTGAATTGGACCTCCCAAACAATACTACAAAACAAACATAAATGAATAGGACTTAATTAAACTAAAAAGTTTCTGGACAGCAAAAGAAATAATCAGTAGACAGACAACCTACAGAATGGGAGAAAGGATTCACAAACTGTACAACCAACAAAGTTCTAATATCCAGAATCTACAAGGAACTCAAACAGCCAAACAAGAGAAAAACCAAGAACCCCATTAAAAAGTGAGCAAAGGACGTGAGCACGTATTTATCAAAAGACATAAAAATGGCCCACAAATGAAAAAAGGCTCGATGTAACTGGTCATCGGAGAAATGCAAATTAAAGTCAGAATGATATGCTATCTTATTATAGTTGGAATTTCCATTATTAAAGAAAAACAGCAGATGTTGGTGAGGTAGCAGAGAAGGGAGCGCTTGCTTACTGTCGGGGGGAGTGTGAGCTAGCCCAGCCTCTATGAAAAGTGGGGTGATTGTTTTGAGATGCTTGAATGTTTCAAGTCATTATCACTAAAAGCCGTGGTTTATGTTTTTCTTCAACTCAGATTTATATAAAGACGTCTATAAAATGTACCCATTTTGAATAATAAATTGCTAAATATCCCTTAGGATACCGCACTGGTGAAATCCTTACAGTAATTTGTGATTTTCTTTGGCAATATGTATAGCAGTTAAGGTAATTACAGAGGGCAAAGTGGCAAATCTAATATTTCCATGTGCTGATGGCCTGTTTCACTCGGGGTGGAATCTCTGAGGCTTTTAGTGCTGGGCTGTTGTCTGTTCAGTTCTCAGCAGGCCTCTGAGTCTGCCGCTTTCTCCACCCCACCCCCCTTGCTTCTACTTGGTGATGAACACTGTGTTATTTATAATATAAAACTTTAAAATGGGCAGCTAAGTCTCCTGGACAGTGGCCGGCCACTCGTTACTGTGCCTTCTTCCCCTGGAAGTTGCCTTTATCTCTAGACTTTTCAGCAAGAGCATCAAGTAAGAACTGCAGGACAAGGCCCCTACCTGACCACAGGAGCCGAGGGGCAGTGGGCACCCTGTTCCCTTCTCTCTCCATCCGCCCCGCCATCCTGCTTCCCAGGGTTCCTTGCCACGTGTGCCTGGCCAGGTGCTCCCTGTACTTCCCGATACACAGACAGGGCTTCTTTGCTGCCCCAGGCTCTGCAGGGTGAGGCCTCATTCTCTGCACCTCTGGGGCTGGTGCACTATGCTTCAATTCATTAACTGGATTGAAAGGTCTCTTCTTGATTTATTGATCTGTTCTATAATCCTTTAAATCTATATTTTCTTTAAAGAAAAATGTCTTGATAAAATTGTCCCCCAAAGACCCAAAGGCAGAAAAAAAAATAAGTGACTTTTGTCAGAATATTGTTGTTTTGTTCTTGTCCTCCTTTCCCCGGAGATGGTAGCCTTTCGAATGTTCTAACTTGCTGCAGCTTTCTCAGTTCTTACCAGGCCTCCTCCGGCTTAAAGATGCCTTTCCTGTCCCCTGTGGTGACTATTCTAAGTCTTCCCTGCTGCGAGTGATACAACAGTTCTGGTGTTAGTTAACGTATTTCTGATTCATAGCAAGAGCTAATCTGTTAGGTTACACCATGCAGAAATTTCGTTTACTATGACTTTTCTAAAAATAGTCCTTTCAATAATTTCTAGAAAGTAACAAAGAAAACAATGACCTCCTTCTAGCCTCCTCTTTATGTTTGTCTGGAATTCTCCAAATTGTGAAATGTATTTTGAAGAGCTTATAAATGGGTAAATTCATTCTGAAGAAAAAAAATCAACCAACGACCACCTGTGAACCTCACCTAGAGTAATAAACCTGCATCACTTTTATGCCAGAAGGCCTCTCTGCTTCTCAATCATCATAGCCTCATCCAACCCCCTTCCTCCAACAGATGGACATGCTCTGACTTGTAAGTTAATAATCCCCTGCTTTTTCTACCTGTGGGTGTATTTAAAAACAAACGTATTCTTTAATGTTGCCTGGCTCAACTTTATGCAAGTGTTGTGCAGTTGTGCCTTTTCTTAATTTATTTTTGTTTAACACTATCAAGATTGTTAATCTTATGTGACTGTGTATACGTACGATTTATATATTATATATATATATAAATTTTATCAGTTTTTATTAAAACATATAAGACTTGTTTATATATAAACATATATAAGTATTTATTATATATACACATGTAAAGTCAGAAAAATGCTAACATGAACTTTCTAAACATATTCTGGTACAAGACATGTTCTAGGTAGTGAGATATTTGTGAATGAACTAGCGGTTTCTTAGAGCTTGCTAGAAAGCACCAACATATTTCCGAAAGAGTTTTACCAATTTTTACTTCCATTGGGAGTGAATGAAAGTTCCTGATTTGCTAACTATCCCAGGCAACATCTGATTTTTATCATTTATTTTAAATGTTGTCAGTCCGATGGTATGCAAGACTATATTATTTGGGGTTTAATTTGCATTTCCCTAATTACTAATGCAGTTGAGAATCCTTTTTATGTTTATCTGCCATTATGTTTTCTCTTCTGTAATTGAGTGCTCATACTTTTTCCCCATTTTTTTCCCTCTTGGGTCATTAGGCTTTTTTGTTGTTGTTGTTGATGATGATAATAGAAGTTTTATGTATACCAGATACTAAGCCCTTATTAGCTACATGGGCTGTAAACATCTTTTCCCAGACTGTGGCTTGTCTTTTCGTTTTCTCTTTTAGTAAGCAGCAGTTCTTAGTTTTAATATAGTGAAGTTTATTTTCCATCAAAGTCTGTGTTTTTTAGAGATCATTTAGTTATTTAACCATAAATTAAAACTGTAATACCACTGGTGAGGTACTAACTGTTGCATTTACTTGGAAATTTTTCATTCATTTGTTGATGAACTTCTTTGAAAATTTGGTATCTTTGGTTATCTTTTCTTTATATAAAAATGTTATTCCTTTTGCTTCAGTGACAATCTTGTTTCTCCTTCTATAATGTCTTTTTTTGTTAATATATATTAACTAAGCATATATTTATATAATGTATATTAACACAATATATGTATTTATGTAATGTATTTTAAAAATAATATATATATTTACACAAATACATATTTTTTTTCTTTTTTTTGAGACAGAGTTGTACTCTGTTGCCATGTCTAGAGTGCAGTGGCATCATCATAGCTTACTGCAAGCTCAAACTCTTGAGCCCAAGTGATCCATTTGCCTCAGCCTCCCAAGTAGCTGAGACCATAGGTATATACCACCATTCCTGCTAATTTTTCTGTGGTTTTTTTGTTTGTTTTTCATAGAGACGGAGTCTCACTCAAGCTGGTCTTGAACTCCTGACATCAATCGATCTTCCTGCCTCAGTGTCAGAGACAGCTAAGATTTTACGCATTGAGGCACTATGCCTGGCCTCTAAATATTTTTGAATTTTTATTATTCTAGGTATAAACAGTTGTATGTCTTTAGAGGGTACATGGGATGTTTTGATACAGGCATAGAATGTGAATTATTCAAATCCAGGTAATTGGAGTATCCATCCTCTCAGTCATTTATCATTTCTACTCTTTTAGTTATTATACAGTACACCCTAAGTTGTTGATCAGAGTCACTTTGTGGTGCTATGTCTAAGTGAGATAGAATTCTATCACATGTCATTTGAAAGTTACATTCTTTATTGTCTGTCCTTATTCCACTGTTCTTCTTACTCCCTAGAGAGAGTAACTTCTCTTACTCTCATGATTTTACCACCTAGTAAACAAGTCATCTCCTATGGGCTCTTGGGTTCATATATCCAAATTCAACTAAACATTTACATTTAGATATCACCTGGTAAACTCAAATCCAAATCTAAAATCCTTCTGACTTAAATTAGAGCTTTCATATTTGCCCTATGAGTTGGTATTCACATGGTTACCTAAACGAAAGACTTAAACCATCCTTAACACATTCTTTTCCACATGGCTATATCTCATTGAATGAGCCCTATTTTTCTTTTCTGAACATTTCTCAATTTTACATTTTCTTTTTATTCACACTATCTACCTTCTTGATCCTCTTTGCCTCACTTAGAAATCATTTATTTTTCTTGACAAACTTTGTTTTTCTGTCACCTTCACTACAACTACCAACATCTAAAAGGAAAATTATTAGAGTTTGATAATGTACATAATGTCTTTTCTCTTCCCTACGTGCTTTTGAATAAATAAATTAGAGATCAAAAGGTTAGCTTTATATAGAAAACCAGATGTAGAATGTGTCTTCATATTTAGAGTGAAAGGACAGGTCAGCATCATCCTCTATATTTGGCAGACGGCTGCAGAGAGCATCAGCATAGGTGAGTGAGCAGGTCTCACCCAGAGTGTAACAGTTTGGCCCTCTAGGCTAACCACTCAGAGAAGGAGCAGGCAGATGGCACTTCTTCAGAAGGCAGGAATACCCAAGAGATAACCTGGAAGAGGTAGATCATTTTTTTCTCAAACTCATCAGTTACATAACTCCATTCACACTCAGTGGGCAGTAATGAGGAGCAGGGAGGGAGGTGGAAGGCATAGAATGTTTATTTAAGGGAACCCCTAAATTTATTTCTTTGCTACTGCACATTCGAAGAATAAGAGTTGTCTTGGGCCATACAGTAAATACACAAACATCAACAAAATTTGATTAATGGGGAAAAAAAATGTCTGTACATACTTTCCACTGATACCACAGATAAGCAAAAAAAAGTCCTCACAAAATCAGCCCATGGGCCTGCAGACCTACAGATTGGCCAGCCCTACAGGCCTAGATCAAAGGAAATGACTTATCCTCTAACAAAACCCACCAAGTATTTGAAGTATCTTCTGTGAGCTATGATCAGAGTTCCTCAACATGGCACAGGAAACATCGTCTTCTTCCTTTACCCCCATTCTCTGGCCTCCGCTTTGTTGCTGAGTTCTCCTTTGTACTTCAAGAATTAAGAGTACTTACTTGCCTATAAATTCCCAGAATCCTTTGTGATGTATTTGGACTTTATTCTTTTGTTTATCTTAATTCTTCTTCCTTCCTGAGGTGTCCCCAGATTTATAATAAGGACGACATCAGTTATATATCCAACTCTTATATATTCTTCAAGTGTCAGGCTGAGCTTTATTTTTCTCAGAGAACATGTTGTGTTCTCGCTTCCCACTGCCTTAAATGAACCTCTCGTTTGTATCTATTATATATGTTCTATTTCCTATGGTAACATTTTCTTTGTTGTGTTGTAATAATCTATTTATGTATGCGTGTGTCTCCCCCACTAGGCTACACACTCTTTAATGTAAATATCCTCATGCGCCAAGAACACTGCAGACATTCAGAATGTTTGATAAGTGAATCTCACTTTCCTTTAAACTTTTGACCTGCTTGTCTGATCTCAGCTCTGTTTTTTCCTTGAATTTGACAACAGGTTTGGCTTCTCAGCTTTTATTCATTTCGTATTTTTAGATATGAATTCATCCTTAACCTTTCTTGGTCTCAGCTGACTCCCACCTGATCAACCATGTTCTTTGGGGCCCTATCACAATTCCACCTGCTCTTAGCCTGCACTGGACAGATAAGATATGAAACATCCCTTTTGTCTTCCCCTGTCTCATATCCTCCAGGGCTTTCTACTTAGAAATCTGTATTGCATATAAAGAAATGAAAACTGTCTCTGATTTCTGTGCTAAGGGGGGAAAAAGGCATATTTCTTTCAGTGAACATTTATTCAATGGTACAGTCAATGTTCTTTATTGTTATTTACAGTGTGATCAGGTGACCGTGCCAGCCTAGCAACAGAAAACAGAATGCAAGGAACAAAGTTTAGCATTATAATCAAATACACATTTTCAAATTAATCTGGCACCATACTTACATTACACAAAAACATTTATTGTGCACATGGAAACATGATAAGAATAGTAAATAGTTATTTACTCTCAGTAATATTATTCCCTCCTAGGGAAACCAATTATTAGTATTTTACTTTGTTCATACTCTGGAATCTAGAAGCAGCAATAGATGTTGGCAGCTTTCCCTGATAGCATGTGCAGTTTAATCCTCATTTCTCGTACATACCTGTGCTGATTTTTGTGGAAACTTCAGTCCTAATTTCCTTTCTTTGAAATCTCTGGGATTCTAAGGCTTATGATGACCTTCACACCTGATACTTCTGGAGTGGAAGAAGAGCCTATATAGATGGCTCATTTACGAAGTGACCATCTGGAAGCACTAGATAGGGGTGAGCAAACACCTTTTCTTCCCATGATGGTGCATAGGCGATTGTGTCAATTAAAGTTCATTGATCGCAAGCAACAACCTTGAACTTCATTCTAGGCTCAGTGTCTCTGGGACTTACATTTTGGTCTTTGGTGTTTTAATCAAACTAGCTTTAGGTGAATAAATTAAGTAAAATCTTTATGAGCTACCTTTGTACTTAGTATTCTACAGCTAGTTATCAGATCAAACTATTATAATATATACAATATAATAAGAAATATTTACTAAGATATATGATCTTATCTATATTTAAATGCCATAATTAAACATCATCATTAGTTATGCCTATAATGCTAATAAGATTTATTTTGCCTCTGGGATTTAATTGCCTGTATCTCTATGAAACTTCTCATTGTATTCAATTTTACATGTGATCCTTCCTATCAACATTTTGACCAACAGAAAACAGATATAGTTTTTTTTTTTTTTACATTTTAGTGTTCCCCACATCAATTTATTCCTAATGATGTGGAAAAGTCAGATAGTACAATGAAGGAAGATATGGGAAGTCAGAGAACATAGCATTCCTATTTTCCCAAACATTTAAACATCTTTCTCCATCCTTGGCCAATCTAACAATTTGTTAGAAAAGAAGACAAATGCCTCAATAACATTATTTAATGCAGAATCTCCTGTAAGAGCATATATAACAATAAATTTAGCCTAATCAAAATTATGCCCTTTCTTGATTAAGCAGCCACTAAATCAGTCCCCCATTATTTTTTAACATTATAAATTAGTGAACTACCACATTTCTTTCTGAATATAACTTTGATTCTGCTTTTCAGTCTGTAGATGACTTTGAATGTAAATTTTTGTTTCCAAGTGAACAATAATGAAAGAAGGGTCATGACTTTTTCAAGCAAGGCAGCTCTTCTGAAAAGCATTACAGAAGTCCGCTGGGTCCTTCCAGAAACACTGATTACACTTATTAGGTTATAACTTCAAAGGAAAATCAGGATCTTAGCTTTCCTATAAGAGATCTGACAATGTTGTGCATTCAACTGGAGTTGTAATTCATTAACCCACAAAATGACTCTGTGACCTTGGTTTTCAGAAGTGTCAGCCTGCAGTTATAAGGAACAAGAACTTATTTCAGCAATGTCATATACTTTCTTAGATCCAGTTCCTGACTCAAGGGAAGGATCTTGCAGATGACAACTTTTTTTTCCTGCCCTGTTGTTCAACGCCATATCTAAACAACCATCTTATTTAAAATTCTCATTTTCTTTAAATTGGTGGAATGGGACCACCTGTCTAATCACCTTGAACTTCGTCTTCAGTGATGACCCTATCTTAGGTTTATACATGTAAGAGTCATTCACCATAAACTATTAATTTTCCATCCTCACTATACAAATAGGACTTTGTATTTTACTTATTTTTAGATTCTAACCTATAGAGAATATTTCATGTGGTCTCTGGAAATTCACTGACTATAACCACTTGTTTAGCTCCAATTGTTAACTAAAACTCTTCAGTAGAAAGCAATCAAAGTAGGCACTTGCTAAGTTAGAGGGGAAAAATGCAGATAGATATTATTGCAAAGATATTGGAGTATTTCTAATGAATGAAAGGAAGAATGAATATAAAGTGTAGGTGAGAAATGGCACCAGAACATTTTTAGTCTTTTAATTTCAGAAGTTCATATATTATCATTCTAAGGGTTCTTTTTAGGTGACTCAACTTCACTGGCTATCTATTTTAACAACAACCTAAAGTAAAGTTGGTCTTTTGGTCATTTCTTGAAAGGTAAAATTGTATATGAAGGAAGGACAGGAAAATTCGAACCTACAGTAAGGATAAAAAAATATGAAACAAGTTTAAATTTTAGCATCTGGAAATAATGTCCCAGAACAGAATAGGTGAGGTAAATGAAAAAAAAAATTAAAGATATATTCAGTTTAAATTAATGTAATATTACCCTAGAGGAAGTGTTGATAAAGTAGTTTGGAAAATTGGATACAAGAGCATATCTGAAATGGGGAGGAATATTTGAGAATTATTGTGTAGACAAGATATTTAAAATACTGAGGTGACTGAGAATTCTTTAAGAAATCATAGACAAAAGGCCAAGAAAGAAACCAAGTATACGTCTATATTTAAGAGAGTAGAAGAAAGAGTAAAATACATTAGAGTTAAACTGAGAAACAATAATCATGGAAGAGCAGAACAGAACTGTGGAATACCAGGGAAAAGATTATTTTGAACAAGAAGATTTTATCCTATAGTCAATATCACACTT
Organism: Galagoides demidoff; assembly: GCA_963574575.1. Taxonomy (NCBI): domain Eukaryota; kingdom Metazoa; phylum Chordata; class Mammalia; order Primates; family Galagidae; genus Galagoides; species Galagoides demidoff. The sequence continues at coordinate 20,126 of CAUYQV010045622.1, forward strand.
TCTAGCAAAAGTTAAAATAATTATCATTAATGTCAAAAAAGACGAAAATTATGTTTACTGTTACTTTTATCATTAAACATTACTCCAAAAGTGTGACTAATGACAAAGATGGCCACAAATTTACCCTATAGCATATCTCCTCCTCAACTGATTTTCTAGCTCCCTTCATTAAGAGGTGGAGCATGGACTGTACGACTCCACACTTTTAATTTGGGGTTGGATATGTGCTATTGAGAGTCAGAAAACAATACCTTAAAATAAAGGCCTCAGAAGTAGCCTCAGAAGCAAAACTTTTTCTCTGACCTCCTCTGACCCTCCTGCCTCTCATTTTTATTCTTTTCCAAGGCTAGCCATAAAAACTAGAATCCCTCTTCCCCAAAGTGGGTCATAGAAGACAAAACGCCCTTTCTCCAAAGCCAGCCTGAAAACCAAAAAATATTACTTTACTTTTGCCTCCACCTTTCTATGTAAAAATTGGCCAGAAAGATATTATCTGACTTGCTTTGGGACTGTAAGTCCTAAGATTCCTCTATTCGAGACAGGGATCAGTTCCCATTCCCAGAAGGAAGGAATGAATGCTCAGAGAAGCCAAGAAGAATCTAGACAGCTATGACTTGCTGGAATTTTCTAGCTATACTTGTTGAACATAAATATAAAACATAGACAATTTCCTCTGTATCTCTGAGTCTTCATTCTGAAAATTCCTGTCTACATGTTAGGAATAAATTTGTATGCCTTTCTCCAGTTAATCTCTGTATGAATGATTTTTAAGCAAACCTTCCGAGGGTAAAGGAGAACCCTTTCCTTCACCTCTACAATGTTATTCTTGGCCAGTGACACAAGTAGAGGTTTGAAAGTTCTAGTGCATGAGGCTTGCTCTCCCATTGTAGTCTGTGAAATCTACAAAGCCAACACCCTGACAGTGAGCCTGGGCTAGCTTGTTGAATGTGGTTGGCTAGCCCAGGATCCCTGCCATGGTCAGGTTATGTCTGGATGCCACAGCTAACGTGGAGCCAGCAGCAAGATGTTTGAGTGGTCATCCGTGGCCCTTAGCCCAGCTTGGCCAACTCAGACCAAAACTTTATTGCTCAGCCAGTTCACAAAACTTTGAATAATGATAAAATATTTACTATTTCAATCCTCTAAATTTTAATTATTTGTACAGGAGATACTAATATAAAAAAAGATGGACAAAGTCATTAAAAAATGAAGTAAATGTTGCATATATTAGAAATGCAGAGATGTAATGATAATGATTATATATAACTTGATTCTATAGGAAACTCAAAAAGTACTTGAAATCATCAGAATATCCAATAAGATAGCTGATAATTAGTTATACAAAAAACAATTTTTATGTGTATTGTGGTATAATACAAAATATATTTAGTCTTTTTCTCAGTTATGGACACAGAGCTTCAAAAATCCTTGAAATTTCTCCAGCAAAAGGAATGCTTTTGTTATTCTGATGAAGGGACTTGCTGCTGGGGTTGGAGGGCCCTAGATAGATTCAGTATGAGGACTGCTCACTGGAAAAAATGACCTACTGATTAAAAGACTGAAACTTTTAGCCTTTATTTAATCAACCATGCCAATATAATGAAACCTTGATTAAAAAATATCTCCGATTACTGAGGCTCTTCAGAGCCTCGGAGTTGATGATGTGTAACACAGAGAACAATACTCCACATGTGGTGTTTTGGTACACTGAGTATTTTTGAATTAAATGGGAGGAGAATTTAGAAACTGCTTCTGAACTTAGGATTTTCCTACCTTCCCTTGCTTCTTCCCTGTAAGCACAGGGAGGGGCTGTCTCAGGGATTTTTTTTTTTTTTTTTATCTAGCTAGCTGGAAAAAAAAAAAAACTTTCTCCAAAATAAATGCAACTATCTTAAGATTCCCTCCCTGGGAATCTCATCACATAGGCAGAAAAACATTAACTGTTCAAGAAGAAAAGGGATTAAAAGTCTTGACCACTCTTGGGATTCTTTCCTTTCCCTCCCCTCCCCTCCCCTCCTCTCTGTTGCTCTCTCTCTCTTCCTTTCAGAATATTGCAGTGGTATACAGATTTTGGTAGCATAGTTTATCTGCATATTTCAGGTCTAAAGTTGTAAGTGTGCCCTTCACCTAGAATGTTGCATTATACCACTTAGGTGTAAATTAACCCAACCTCTCTTTCCCTTCCCATCTACTTGATTCCTCTTGAGTTTTGCTTCCCTGTGTGCACATAAATATCGATCAATTAGTTCCAATTTACTATTGAGTACGTGAGGGTTTGTTTTTCCATCCCTGTGATACTTAACTTAGAAGAATGGTCTCCAGGTTCATCCAGGTTGTTACAAAAAATATTAAATCAACATTTTTTAAAAAATAGAATCTCATTTTTTCACCCTGATGGTCACACCTCAGCCTCCTGATAGCTGCTACTACAGGTGCCTGCCACAATACCCGGCTATTTTTAGAGATGGGTGTCTCACTCTTGCTTAGGCTAGTCTCAAACCCATGAGCTCAGGCAATCCACATCCCTCAGCCTCCCAGAGTGCTATGATTACAGGCATGAGCCATTGTGCCTGGCCTAGACCACCATTTTTTATGACTGAGTAGTACTCCATTGCGTACATATACTACATTTTATTCATCTACTCATATATTGATAGGCTTTTGGGTTGTTTCCACATCATTGCAATTATGAATTGTGCTGCTATGAACATTTGAGTGCAAGTGTTTTTCTGATAAAATGTCCTTTTTCCTTTTGGGTAAATACTTACTAGAGGAACACCTTCAGATTTTCATCTATTCTTTTGACACTAACTATACACTATTTAGCATCACATCCCACAAGTGGAAAGTCAAAGTCCCCAGTAACATGGTCCTATGGATGCCATCTGCAAGTGGGATCCATAGTATAGCTGTCCATACATTTTTGAACCTAACTAAGCATAAAAATGGACAATTCCTTATATATTTTTGGGTCTTCATTTTGAAAACTCCTGTGCTACTTGAATTTTTGTTCATTTGACTATTGACTTAGAGTGTTGAGATGGGAAGACTTTTCCTTCTTCCCCTGAAGGTTCACTGAAAGATCAACTCACAATAAGGCAGATTAACAAGACAAGGAGATTACAAATTTATTTTCTATGACAATCATTATCTGTGATAATTTTTTGTGTACACAGTGGCAGATAGTTTTCTGCATAAACAACATTTGTTCTCAATGAAGTTCTTCTCCTTACCTTCCCAGTAACTTGTCCCATTCAGCTTCCAAAGAAAATAATCTACAACCAATTATCTGTTCTTTGGTATCACTCAATTCCCCTGAAAGTCATTTGCTACTCCTCAACGTTGCCTACCCCTCCCAGTTTTCTCTGCCCCGGAAGAAGATATGTAAGTGTCAATCATTTTGCCTTCCTTTGAGTCTCATGTTTGTGGGACTCCCATGTTCGTATACACATTAACAAATCTGCCCTTTTCTCCTGTTAATTTGTCTATTGTTAGTTTTCTTGGGATATAACTCAATTATTCACCCTTCAGAAGAAAAGTTTAAATTTTCCTACAGTGAACCTAATGATGTGCCGGGAGGATGATGCACCCTGACACAATGGGGACAGAAGTTCCTGCCTCTGGCCATTCCATGTCTTGTTCTATATATCTTTTCATCTGGCTGATGATTTGCATCTTTTATAATAGAATGATAATTGTCAATTTAATCCTTTCCTAAGCTCTGTCAACATTCCAGTGAAATATCAAACTCCAGGGGTATGTGGGAAGCTCCTGAAGGAGCTCAGGGAATTTCATGCTGAAGCTTGACTCTTTGGTATAAAGAAACATTTAAAGTAAAGACCCTTAGAGATCAAAGGACATTGAAGCTGGCATTCTCTCTGTCTTCATATATATCAGGAAAAATAAAGAAAAGTAGTCTTCCCACCCCCTTACTATTATTTCAATATTTGTATTGCAAAAAAGATCAAGAATGCAACTAGATCTGGACCAACCCATTTAAAGAATAATAACAATTCTCTTAGGCTAATTTAACTTCCAAAGAGAGTCATTTACAAGTCAATCTGTTTCCCAATCCATTCATGTTCCAAGTATCTATGTATCCTCCCTAATATTAATTTATTGCCCCTGAACACAATTGCCTATGTTCCTCATCACCCACTGCCTCTTAATGAGGGTATCTAAGCTTCTAACCCCCCATTCTGTGATTTTCCCCTTGTGCATGGTCAATATATTTATAGTCTCTTTTTCTTATTAAACTGCCTTACTGCAAATTGATCTTTCAACAAACTTTCTGGGGTACAAAGGGTAAGTTTCCCATTCTCCCCCACACTCCAAATTGTAGTGCTATAGACAGAAGAGCAGGTAGCCTGGGGATCCACCTTGCCTCTGGCATCTAAAAGGCAGTCTTATTGGGAACCTTGTTTTTCAACCTGTGGGATCTGATACTAAGTCAGGATAGTTACTGTCATAATTTTTTGAGAGACCATTTTAAATTTAACATGAATATTTTTCTTTTTGATTTAGAAAGTATCAGATTTTTCAATGTAAAGAGTAAAGAAAAGAATTGATCTGTAGGATACACATTCAGTGTCACAGAATTAGTGTCAGAGCTCATATGCCAGTTATAATTTTTAGATGTTATTAAGAATATATAGCACATTTATGAGAAATGAGTAGAACTTTAAATATAACTCCCCCCAAACTCTCCAAAGTCATTTAAGAAAAGACTTTAAAAACAATATTATTATTCTCCCTAAAAGCCTTAATATCAAAATATCCCTAATTTAATATAACTATAGCAATTAATATGTTCATTGAAGTTGGATTCCAAATTAATTTGAGAGTTAAGTATAACTTCATGCTTACTCTCAAGATCCTCCTAGGTAGAATATGCAAAACTATACATATACTGAATTATAATAAAATTTAACTCAGACCTAAATAAAGAACTCCAAAATCAAACGGGAGACAGGGTTTTTTTCTTTATTGATAACAATGCAGAATACTTCAGTAATAGATTAGTATTTGGTCTATTTTTTTTTTTTTGTCCAGGATCAGAGTAATTTGTCTAGATGAAAAAGGAAATTCTAACTCAGTGGTTCTCAATCTGTGGGTCGCGACCCCTTTGTAACAATGAAACTACATTGCAGCATTAGGAAGGTTGAGAACCACAGTTATAACTGGGAGGACTACTTTTAAGATGGCTATATCTTACCAGTTTTATTCCCTAATATCCATTTTCTAAAAAATGACAATACTAGTTTCCTACTCAGATTCCAGCATGTTGACCTTACTGCTTGCTCGAAGCACCTGTATTCAGTCCTAGGGCAGACAGGTGTCTTTGCAATGAATTAGCAGATATCCATTAACAAAACGGAGAACCCTGTAATAATTATACTACTCCACAGAGTGGTAATGAACTTTAAATGGGGTAATTTAATGGAACAATGTATAACAAATCCCATTTAAGTGTATTATACGTACATTTATTATAAAGTATTCATCCTAGGTTAGATTTCTTCTCAAAGGCAAAGACTTTAATACAGATTATTTGAAAGAATATACCAGGAATTATACCTGAGGAGGTAGCAAAGTGAAGCAAGGAAAAGAAAAGTCAGCAGAGATGATGTTAATAAGTAGGTTAAAGCTAAGTATAATTGGCATTCGATCTATTTAGGATTCCTTGCAGAATCATCTAGAACTTATCTCTGAATCTCTCTACTAGATGATTGGAAGTCTAAGGTATTTATCCGCAAATGTCCATCCCCCATTTGTTGAGTTTTGCTTTCTGGAGTATCAGTTCCTTCATATTTCTATGTTGTAGTTGATTGCAGTGGAGAGAAGTCCTATAGTGATAGAAATAGCTTTAAAGCAGAGGATAAGGGTGACAGACTCCTAAAACCTCTGCTGCAACTGCTGGGAGTGAACTCAGTCTGGCTATGTGTACATGGAACAAGACATTATCACCTGCTACAATATGTGTATATTCCCTATGGAGTATCTGAAAAACATTATGTTGCTGAGAAATAGTCTCACTGCTCAATGGACATAGAAGCCAATACTATGATACTGTCTTTGAGGAAAAAAAAGCTTTACCATGAATTGACTGGCAGGGAGACAGGAGACAATGCTTCAATCTATCTCCCTGAGATGGAGTCTAGGGGCAGGTTTCATAGGCAAAGAGTAACCATGGGGTAGATAGGAAGATGCAGCAAGGTGTGACCTGATTTGGTTATGAAATGATGGGCTGAAGGGTCCTTGGCTCGTAAATTTGAATTGGAATAGAATAAGGTCCCCCTAAGTTCTAAACCTGGTCCCTGTTTCCTGGTCTGAGTTGCTTAGGTTGCACTTGACATTGATATTTTTGTTTTGGCTGGCTTTGTGGTCATAAATTGGGAGCACTTGATTCCTTTGGGCATGCTCAGACTCACCTACAACATGGGGGTGGTAGTATTGACATACAACTCATTATCACATTACAGTTTGTGGCTGACAAAGTTAAACCAGACTGAACTGGTTCTGTGGTTGTAATCAGGTAGTCAGTTTAGTTTTCTCTACTTTTATGGTTGTCTTCAACATTATGAGGAGGTTTTTGTTTGAGTCCTTTTATGCAGAAAATCATAAGCCCTCTTACTCAATGGTGGCCATAATATAAACTGTGAGAGGGGGATGTGATATAGATCCAGTAGAAGGTGGCAGAGAACTGTCCACCCGTTACTTCATATCTTTTATTCTGTGCTCCAGGGTCTTGAAATAACAGAGAGGGTCAAGGAAGATGCACCTCAAATGTCATACATAAGTTATTGACACTATAATGCCAACCAATATCATGGAACACATTTTGCATTGGACAATCTTTGACAATAACTTCCCAGTTTAGGTTTTTCTCTACTCTCTCCGTAACATTACACATTTCATAAGACAGCAACACAGAACGGAGAGATGAGTTTGTTCATTTGCCCTTTACCAATACTTTAGAGAAAAATAAATTTTCAAAGGTATTAGTAAACAAATGTGAAGTTTGTATGGATTCTTGGAATATTGTGCTCCCTGGTCTCAGCCTGTGAACATAAACATTTTCCAGATAGATCAAATTTCTGTCATCACAATGGTACCAAACTTCATTTGAAGTAGATGTCTGTGTATAGCATTGATAGGTCGGATAAATTTCAAAAGGCAGAAAGCTTCCAAATTAATTGAACAGAATGTGGACTAAAAATGTTGTAAGATGAGAGACAGAGTTTTACCGGATTGTCCCAGTCTTTTGTCATAATAGTGAATCTCCATTCTCCTTACCGAGCTCTTTCATGAGCTGGCTCAGCGATCTCTGTGACCATTTAGCATGCCACCTCCCTTCCTCTTCTGCTTATCATGCAGCAGTTAGACTGGCCATTAAACAAGGTGGGTGTTTTTTATTTTGACTATTGTTATTTTAATATGCCCTGGTTATGTCCATATAGACCTGTTTTATCAGTCTCATTTTCTTCACATACCTCATCTCTCTGGCATCAGCTCAAAGGGTACTTCCTAAAGAAGCCTTCCATTACCACTCTAATGATGTTCTCTATACTGTCTGGACTAAACTATTATGTTCCCTTTATCTTTTTCTATTTTTATCTTTGTGTAAAACTGCATTAATTATTCATTAACTTTATGCCTGCACTCTCTTAGTATCAATTCCACATGAGCAGGAAACTTGGAAGCCTCATTGAATCCCCACTGCTCCAGGTCTTGTCTGACCATGGATAGTAATACTTTAAAATCTCAGATGTAGGCAGTGCCTGTGGCTCAGTGAGTAGGGCACTGGCCCCATACACCGAGGGTGGTGGATTAGAACTTGGCCCCGGCCGAATTGCAACAAAAAAATGGCAGGGCACTGTGGTGGATGCCTGTAGTCCCAGCTACTCGGGAGGCTGAGGCAAGAGAATTGCCTAAGCCCGGGAGCTGGAGTTTGCTATGAGTTGTGATGCCATAGCACTCTACTGAGATGACAAAGTAAGACTGTCTCTAAAAAATTAATTAATTAATTAAATCTCAGATATAGTTAAGATGCATCAAGAATTCAAGCCCTAGTAGTCTCCAAAGCCTTGCAAGGCAATTAGTAAGAAGTTTAATGTTAGTATAATGATGGCAAAAACTTAAGTCAGAGACAGAAGGTAGAATAATCTTGCCAGACTTACCTTCTTTAAGCAGCAAGCCAAGGATCCCTTTCCCTAATTTCTTTTAAATGTTCTTTGGCACAGATGATAGCAACTCTTTGATTACCATCAAGTAAAAGGAGGAGGATTCCAGGTGTAAAAGAAAACATGTGACATTGATAAAGATTATGCCCAAAGGCAATGAACCCAGATGGATTTTAGTAGGAAAGAGGTCACAGAGGCTGAATTTGACCTAAGGAATGAAAGTTTTGGCTATGCAACTATTCAGAAATTGTCCTCTCCCCCTGTTTGTATGGTCTCTGGAAATAGACACATGTGTCTCCCCAAGGAGTGTTTCTTGGTGATATCAGTCTCTCTCCTGCTTACCTGATAAGTGAATATATTAGCAGTATTAACTGGAGGAGCCATAAATGGAAAGGTGTGAGCAGCATCTGTGTGGATGTGCTGAGAGGGGAGGTAGGTGAGAAGGGGCTGGGTGCCAGTGAAATCAGCTGGCTCAGCTGCTCTGAAGTGGTTTTCTCAGAGCTGTGAACCAGCAGGTGCACCACACCCCTCCTTGACATTTGTGCCTGCAAAACTGTGAATGTGAGGTGCTCGTAAAAACATTAGCAACATCGTTTTTATATATATATGTGTGTGTGTATGTGTATTTACTCCTGGGTATGTGTGTGTGTGTATATATATATATATATGTATATATATATATATTTACTGCTGGGCTTTTTCTCTTCATGGATCCAAAAGGAACTGAATTGGATCAGTGCTTTGAGTGGTAAGAATGGAAGTGTCTTGAGATAAGTAGTCTTGGCTATAAGTAACATTGCATCAACTTTGAGACCACATCTGCAAAGTGGTAGTATACTTCCAAAGAAATTCCAACTCTCATACATCATTGCTGGGAATATAAATAGATAAGAACATTTGAAAATTTTGACTAAGAATTTATCTGCTGGGAATTTCATCTGTGAGTTATACTAAGATAGACATACGCGTGAACATGGCCTTTAGAATATTGTTTGTAATCACAAAAAACAAAAGGAACTTGAATGATAATTACTTAAAAATTTGTTAGGTGATTTATGATACTTTTGTAAAATGTGAATTTATGTTGCCTTTGAGAACAGAGAAGTGTAGACATGCCTGCATTGATATGAGAAGATAGCGGAGATATTTGAAGGGAGAAAAGAAAATTGCAAATGTGCTGAGTATAATAAATTCCTACATTTGTCATGGAAATATCTGCAGAAGTTTTAATTGTTAAACTGGCTAAAATGCATGTAATTAGTAGACAGAATTAAAAACAGGTTATAGTGAACAAATTCTTCTTGCTATTTATTCTAAAACAGAATAGAAATAGTTGCCCATATAAGAAGCATCTTTTTTTTTGTTTTTGTTTTGTCTTTGCAGAGAATCTTCTATTGTAACTTAGGGTCTGAGATTTGTATTTAAACCATTGCTCATTTCCTTTGCCCCTGACACACTAATTTGTATGGCATCACTCTCCATTTGGCATTCTCACTGGTCCCAAGTACATGAACTTTAGCTACCAGTAAGTAATTTTGCCTGTTCCTTTCAGATATTTCCCAGTGTCTCCAAGTTGAATTTCACACCCTTCACAGGCTCCATATTTTAAGTTAGGTAAGTTCATATTTTAAAACATCTGAAACACATTTTCCACATTTGGTGAACATTCATCCAGCAGCCTTTGTGAGAGAGCCGAACAGAGAAGTAGAAAAGTTACTTTATTTATATTAATTAGCTGTGCAACCCTCCTTATATCCTATTAACATCAAGTCCGGAATTTCCCTCTGGAGTGCTTTCACTTCTCTTTACTCCTCCCTGCCTTCTTCAAGTTCTAAGAATACTTGGGTTAATTTGTTCTGAAGTGTTGCTCGAATATCTGATCTTCAGAATGAGTGAAAATATGAGCTCTTTTACCTCCCAGCCATCACGTGTGAAGGCTGTATGTGTACATTTCAACAGGCAGAGCTGGTCTGGCCTGTGACAACTACGCGTCTGTACATACAGTCAGGATGGCTCCAGTGGCCTCCAGAATTCTTCATGGGAGCCTCTGCCTCAACAAGCTGGACTTCCCCAAATTGCAGTTATTATTGTCTAGCTCATTTCTTTTTAATTCATAATATGTTCCCTATGTAAAGGGGGAAGCCTAGAAAGATGAGTTGGTACAGGTTCAGAGACTGCCATAGACCTAGAAACCCAACCTTTATCTTCCAGGACGGCTAAAAGGATGGGGGCAGCTTTTCATAGCCTAAGAAGTCTCCTTATGTCCCACTTCCTCAGATGTTCAGACCAGTCTACGTCCAGCTACTATTGCTCCTAATATAGAGGTGATGATCTGTTTATTCAGTACAGTGAAATAGCTGATACTTCTTTAGCCAAATAAGAATAAAACCTATATCTAAATTCTGGCAGGCACTTTTTTCTGGTGAGGAATGCTGCTAGATGTGTAAAGGAAAGATTTATAAATATGTGTATATAGATGTGTAAATATATGTGCTTGTTTTTGCAAAGAAAGTTACAAGAGGGATATACAGAAAACAGTTTAGAGTGGTTCTGCTGGGAGGTGGGAATGAGGAGGTTGAAATACTTTTACTTTCCATTTTTAGCTCCCGTACTGTTTTATTTTTAATGTCATTATGTTATATAATTTTATCATTATAATTTAAAATAGAGGATTTTCTTTGCTGTTTTTGCCCATTTTAACTAAAAAGAGGAGGACAAGAGAGAAAGGACTTCCCTCACAGAAACTCCCAGGCATTTGCACTTAATTGCTAGCTGGGTTGACTCTGGGCTTCCTACTTGCAAATCAGCTTGCTCAGAGTTCTAAGGAAGCTCCTTTGGATTTGATTTTATGTCAAAACCAATCATAGGAAGCCTTGCATTTACATAGTGATTTGAGTTTCCTGAAACATGATCAAAGACATAATACACATAATACAAATGCCACTGAACAGCATTCATTACTGCCTCATTTTTCAGGCAAAGCAATGAATCTAATGAATTTAACAGTGTACTGTAGGTGGACTTGGAATATCCACTCCTCGTGAAGATAAAGTGAAAGCTGACTATGTCAGGCGATGTGAATAATAACATAACAAATATGCTACTGATGTCACCTGAGCCCATACTGAATGCAGGGGAATGTGCTGGGACTCAAAACATTTGGAGAGATGCCTTTAAGGGAATACCGTTCAGACTCTGGGACACCTTCATAATATGCTAAAATGAATCAAAGTGTCATCTTCAAGAGTGGGTTTGCTATTTGGCAATACCTAAGTCATTCTGGCCATGCTTATGGATAAAATGGCTAAATGACAATAAAATAAAAAATGATTTGACAGTAAAGAGTATGTGTGTGCGTATATGGGCTCTGTTCTTTCATAAATCAATCACAGTGATTCCAAAGCCAATGCAAAATTAAATGTTTTCAGTTTTAGGCTTTAGGTGTGATACGACTCCAGCCGCACTCCCAGTCAAGCAGTAATGCTTCTATTTAAGGATAACTAGCTGGGTAGCCTTTTCTTTACTCCAGCACATTTAATGTGGAATTCTAGTGGAAGAGAGCGCTCTGCTTTGATGCATAAATCAGGAAACTGCAAGAAATTTGCATTGCCAGAAACTTTTCAACCTGAAGTCAGAACTTTCATATCATTAAATTGATCCACTGATACTTGTTTTGATTAAAGCACCAGCTAACTCATAACAGCATCTGTACTCAGAGATATAACTCAAACAAGCATAATGAATGCCTATCTTTTAATTTTTTATGAAAAGGCTTCATAATATATAATTAAGATGTTTTTTACATGTTCTACTGATGAACCATCTGCAGGTATGACATTTAGCATCTGTACTTAAAAGTAGCCACCTGTTACAGGCTGGTTATCCTGACTGTGAATCATTTCAGATAAATGGAAGTAGGTATTGTTTGGATTCAGGGTTCCTCATGAATCTGTCATCTCCTTGATATTTATTATTTTATCACAGACTATCTGTCAGGGGTTTTCAAGTTGAATCCACTGAAAAGTCTAGTCAACTACAATTGTTTTCAAGCCAGGAAACTCTGGGTAAATGTACAGCAGGAGGGAAGATTTTTTCAGAGGTCCTAGACTCCCTCTTTCTTTTCTCTTCCTCCTCTAGCAAAGTCAGACCCTGTCTACTTCCAGGTAATCATAATTCTCCAGCTCCTATTTATGTCATTAATTTCAAAGCCACCTCTCAGATTCCCTTTTCACTTTGAGGTGTAAAAAGCTGCAATATTCAAGGTGATTTGAATGAGATCAGTAAAAAGATCAAAATTTTACACGAAAGGGAAAACTTGCTACTGTTGTTAGAGGGTGTTTGAGAATGAATTGAGATGACAGTTGCAGGGGGTAGTTGGGGTCCTTTGGGAATTTAAATGTTGTTCCAGAATTTATAAATTATGAGGTATAGGCAGTCAGCTATTCTGTGTTCACCTGAGTATGATCTCACTTTCCAACTGAGAAGCCCAGATGTGAATCCTACTGAGTCTACCCCACACATATAATAGAAATAAAGTACTATAGAGGTCAGTAATAATAATAATATCTATATAAGTGTTTATTTGTGCTCTACAAAGAAACTAGAAGAGCACATAGCACCCTCTCAAATATTTTAAATATGTTACAGGTAAAAAAGTAAAACAAATTCCTTTAACATATAACTTGTATATTAGGCATGAGACTTAAAACAACCCCTAAGCTGACATGTTAGACTCCTCCATAGGTCCTTTGCTGGACAGTACAGCAGGTCAACTCTCCCTATTTTCCTGAGCTTCAAGAGGACACACTCACCATTTTCTTATTATCCATCTTCATTGTTACTTAAATGTTTTAAGTGCCAGGGTCTTGCAACTAGACACAAAGTTCTGAGAAGAGTCCTTGTGAGATGTGCGTGTCTCTCACACACATGCACACGCACACACACACACACACAGATTGAAGCCTTGCTTGAAAGCAAGTTTCTAAAGTAATCATGTAGAAAGACAATCACACAGAGACACAATTAACACTGAAAGAAATGATTTGATTGAGTACCAGTTGAAGAAGCTGGCTTATGTCTAGGGGCCATGTTTTATATGAAAATTATAAAATGATATTCAGTGGGGTAAGATGATCACACTATAAAAGGCCCTTGGGAATGTATAACAACTTAGGAAGAGCTGATTTATGTCTTCATCTCCCATAGGCTCTGAGGCAAATGCTTCTTGAATACAAAGTATGTGAATTTACCTGTGCTGTTTAAATCTCTTTCTCTCGAGATTGTTATGTATAATTTAAATGACCCTGTGATACAGATTGACAATATACATAAATGTGCATACAGTGATGTATTGATTAAAGATGAGGCTATATTCTGGGAAATGGGTCATTAGCTTATTCCATTGTTGCAAACATAGTAGAGTGTACTTGCCTAAGCTATGGGATATACGGCCTATTGCTCCCAGGCCACGCACCTGTACAGCAAGTTACTGTCAGGCAATTATGACACTGTGTATCAAAACATAATCTAAACGTAGAGAAGGTAAAGTAAGACTATGATCTAAAAGATACGAAATGGTACACCAGTATCAGGTACTTAACAGAATCAAGCTCACAGGACTAAAAGTTGCTCTGGGTGAATCAGTGAGGGAGTGGTGAATGCATGTAAAGGCCTAGGACGTTCCTGTAGACCTCTGTAGACTTTGTAAACACTGTACACTTAGGCTGCACGAGATTAATACAAGATGTTTTTGTCTATAAGAAATTAACCTTAGTTTATTGTAACATTTGTAATTTTTTAACATTTTTGTCTCTGGTAATAACAGTTCAACACACTAACACATGGTACAGTTATACAATGATATTTTCTCTCTCTCTCTTTTTTTTTTTTTTGAGACAGAGCCTTAAGCTGTCACCCTGGGTAGAGTGCTGTGGCATCACAGCTCACAGAAACCTCCAATTCCTGAGCTCAAGCCATTCTCCTGACTCTGCCTCCCAAGTAGCTAGGAGACTACAGGTGCCTGCCACAATGCCCAGTTATTTTTTGGTTGCAACTGTCATTGTTGTTTGGGGGGCCCAGGCTAGATTCGAACCTGGCAGCTCAGGTGTATGTGGCTGGTGCCTTAGCCACTGGAGCCCCAGGTGCTGATCCAAATATTTTCTTCTCTTATATCCTTATTCTATAATCTTTTTCCTACTTATGAATTAATTGATTGATTGATTGTATTTTTTGATCTTTTGTTAAAAACTAAGACATGGACACACACATTAACCCAGACCTAGCCAGAGTCACGATTATCAATACTACTGTTTTCTACCTGCACAATTTGTCCCACTGGACAGTAACATTGTCTTCAAGGGCAATAACATACAAGATGCTGTTATCATCTATGAGAAAAGAACACCTTCTTCTGGCATACCTCCTGAAGGCCCTTCCTGAGGCAGTTAATATTTTTTCATAAGTAGAAGGAGTGTATGTTAAAATAGCAATAAAAAGTAAGGTATAGTAAATATACCATCCAGTAAGAATTGTTCATTAACATTATCAAGTGTTATGTGCTGGACATAATTGTATGTGCTGTACTTTTATACATCTGGCAGCACATGTGGTTTGTTTACAGCAGCATCACCAAAAGCTTGTGCAGAACACATCACACTACAGCTTTAGGATGGCGAGGTAGTCACTAGACGACAGGAATTACTCAGCTCCATTATAATCTCATGGGACCACCTTCGTCTAGTCAGTCTGTTGTTGTGCTAAACGTAGTTGTATAGTACAAGACTATGTAGAACTTCATCATCTCTATTCAATTATTTGTAATAGTTTTAAGTGACTTTTTCCTCTTTTCAGATTATCTATGCCTGGCAAACTTGTAGATACCCAGGGTACATTTATTAAATCATTTAATTCGTCAAATTATTCATCTAACAAAAAAGATTATTGAGAAATTAAACCCGATATGGAGGGCTAACTGTATTTATTGGAAAAAAAGTACTTGTAAATGGATTTGCTCAGTAAAGATGCATGCTTTTCAATGTTCAACTGTATATATATTTAACATATATATTATATAATTAAACACTTGGGTACATATAGTTACAGTTAACATAGGGTTATAGTTAAACATGTAGTAGGTTGTAATTATACATAATATATATATTTTTATATCTTTTACATATAAAAACATATATATACACTTTTATATCTTTTTCATTCATTTGTCAATGCAGCATTTATTAAGATCATTCTAATGCATAAATTTCAGGTTAGACTACTCTTATATCAATTATTTAATTCCATTTTAGTTATGCATGTATACGTGCAAGCACACACATGCTGGTTGTGGTGGTGTCCTGAGGACCACATAGTTATCAATGATTTTCTAGAAGAGTTCATATGACTCAGCCTATAGTTGTACTTAGGGCTAAGGTTTATTATAGTACAACAAAAGGAAACACATGATAAGCAAGGGAAAAAGATGCAGACAGAATCTGTAGATATCCATGAACAATGTTCTGATTTTCTTTCCCACCAATGATAATGCATATTACATGTGCCTCTTTCTCCAACAGTAAAAAAATACAGTAATAGGCTCTGTGCCTGTAGCTCAGCAGCTAGGGCACCAGCCACATACACCAGAGCTGGTGGGTTCGAATCCAGCCTGGACCTACCAAAGAACAATGACACCTGCAACAACAACAATGACAAAAATAGCTAAGCATTGTGTCGGGTGCCTACATGTAGTCCCAGCTACTTGGGAGGCTCAGGCAAGAGAATAGCTTAAGCCCAAGAGTTTGAGGTTGCTGTGAGCTCTGACACCACAGCACTCAACCAAGAGTGACATAGTGAGACTCTGTCTCAAAAAAAAAAACAAATACAGTAATAGGTGTACAATGTTTTGTGAAGGAAAACCTATTAGAGAGTCTGAACTCAAGATTTATTGAAGGATAGTCATTTATTTAGGCACTTCTGTCAAGGATATAACGAAAGTTTAGACTCTGAGAAGTAAAGCAGGTATTATCATAAACTACACTATACAACTAATCTAGGTGGATTGAGCTACTCCTCATCTTATCAGTTAGGGAATAGTTTAAGCTCTAGTTTCCCAGATGCCAGCAATGGTAGCTGTTACATCCTTCTAAAGGCAGCAGCCTCAGGCCTACCTTGTTAAATTTTTTATTCAGTTCAACCTTGGTCCAGTTGTCTTTATATTACAATGAGTACCAGTAGAATCGCATGCATCAGGGTGAAATCACTAGGCGGTATTGGCCTCAGTTATGCCATTTAGGTGAGGCCACAAAGATTAACAGAGTCCCCAGCGTGGCTTCCCACTCTAGAGCTTCCTGCCCTCCTATTTCCAGTTTAGTATGAATATTTAGTTCAGTCTTTGGTTCAGAGCGATCACTTGACGGTGGTCTGTTAAAAAATGCTTCTGCTTGTCTATGGCATCAGTTTGACTGCGTTACAAGCACGGATGAGATCTGGAGTTCTTGGTGTTCTGCATGGAAAGTTTAAGAATTGGGGCCACACCCTGTTGTTTTATGGCCAGAGCTGTCAGGGATGAGAAGCTGAGCAATCCAGTTAAATGCAGAGCACTCAAGCATAGGAAAGAGTTTAGAAAAACAGCACACAGTTCAAAAGATAGCATAGGGAGCCCTCTTTTATGAAGAAAGATAATATCCAGTAGCTGGTCTAGTTTAGTTATGAATATACCCAATTATCAATACAAAGCATAATATATTGAGTATAAAGAATATATTATTGTACTTTGAACTTTTTTTGAAAATAATTTGATTAATGATCTTTAAAAATATTGGCGGCACACCTAAGATCCTCTCATGGCACACTGACTGAAAATCACTATGATAGAGGCTGTCCACATTCCTTGTCCACTGGGTCCTTCCTTTACTTTCAAAGCCAGCAATATTGTATTTGGTTATTTAGCATGAAATGCCCTATTTCCTTTAGTATATTAAGTTTGACAGCTGATACGTTTGTATACCTGATATTTCACTCTTTTTTTTTTTTATTGTGGAGATATATCCTCATTTTTTTCAAATGTGTGTTTTGGCTTGTGATTATCCTTCAAAAATGTTTTTAGAGAAATTTCTGTGAAACCTTATTTAAGTAAAAAATTCATGTTATTTTAAAATATAAGTCCCATTGTGGAACCTATGTAGCACAGACAGCTCAAAGTATCAAGGAAATGTTCGGGAAGGATGTGGCTAATGAACACACAGTATGTCCGTGATTTGAGAAGTTACCTGACAGTGATTTTAATCTTGAAACTGAACTACGTAGGTGACCTGAGACCGAGATGGGTAATAATGAGCTGGAAGCCTTAGTGGAAGCGAAGTCATGTCAACCTACATGTTAAACAGCTATCCAGTTTGGTGTTACTATTCCCACAATATTGGATCATTTAAAACAAATTGGCAAGGTAAACAAGCTAGATAGATGGGTTCTGCATGAATTAAATGAGTATCAGAAGAGAAATTGCCTTTCTTTGCTGTCATGATATAAAGGCAAATCATTTCTATACTGTCTTGTTATGGGTGATGAAAAATGGATTACTTTTGACAATCCAATAGATGGATCAAGATGAAGTGCTGAAATGCAGTCTCAACCTAAATATTGAGGCTGGGTGCAGTAGCTCATGCCTACAATCCTAGCACTCTGGGAGGTTGAGGTGGGAAGATCACCTGTCCTCAGGAATTTGAGATGGAGTGAGATCCATCTCTGCTAAAAACAGAAATTAGCTGTGCAGTGTGGTGGGTGACTATAGTCTCATCTATTTGGGAGGCTGAGGCAGAAGGATTGGTTGAACCCAGGAATGTGAGGTGGCTGACGCCATGGCACTCTAGTCTGGTGACAGAGTGAGACTCAAAATATAAAAAACAAAAATAAAAACAAATATTTATCCAAAAAGGTAATGGCATCTGTTTTGTGGTCCAGCATTGATTTTATCCACCACAGGTTCATGAAACCTGGTCAATCAATTATTGTAGATGCCTGTTGTGACCAAATGGGCACAATGATGAAGATGCTTGTAACTGAGTAGCCAAAACTGAGACAGGCCAACCCTCTTGCCAGACAATATTGGACCAGTTGTCCCTCAAACAATGCTGCTTAAACTACAGAAGCTGGCTTACGCCTGTAATCCTAGCACTCTGGAAGGCTGAGGCAGGTAGATAGCTTGAGCTCAGGAGTTTAAGACCAGCCTAAGCAAAAAGGACACCCTGTTTCTACTAAAAAAATAGGAAACACTGGTGGGGCATTATGGTGCCTGTAGTCCCAGCTACTTGGGAAGATGAGGCAAGAGGATTGCTGAAGCCCTAGAGTTTGAAGTTGCTGTGAGCTATGATGTCACAGCACTCTACCCAGGGCAACAGAGTGACAATCTGTCTTAGAAAAAATAAAATATATCCACCATATTCGCCAGGCTTTCTGTTAACTGATTATCATTTCTTCCAGACTTTGAACCACTTCTTGAAAGGAAATATGTTTAATTCTCAATAAGCTGTAGGAAACACCTTTTGTGATTTCGTCACCTCTCGCTCTCCAGGCTAATTTGCTTCTGGCATACACAGCTACTGTTATGGTGCAAAACTGCTTCTATAGTTTGGGCACATACTTTGATTAATTGTACTGCTTCTCATTTGAGATATCATAAACTAAACTTTTGATTTGAATTTGAACATTGCACATTTAATGACCTAAATATTTCTCTGGTACTCTTCCTATGACACCATCTCTCTGATTGACTAGCAAGGGAAAGGTCCTCTGCTTTTAATGACCCATGTTATTCTATTGGGCTCACTTGGGTAATCCTCTAAGATAGGAAACCAACAACTTTGGGGAAAACATTATTATTTTTTTAATTTTGAATTAATATGAGCGTATAAATGATTAGGTTACATTGTTTGTGTTTCTAAGATAAAGTTCAAGTTGTATTTGAGCCCCTCATCCAGGGGTGTGCTGAATACTCTTACATTGTGCACATTAGGTGAGAGCTGACCAATCCCCCTCCTCCCCCGCCAGGTGAATATACGTGTGTTTTTCTCTTGTGTGGATGTGCAGTTGTTTTTCTATTGGTTTCCTATTATTATTGAGCACATTGGATACTTGCTTTTCCATTCTTGTGATACCTATATTAAGAAGAATGTCCTTCAACTCCATCCAGGTAAATACCAAAGATGTAAAGTCTCCATCTTTTTATGGCTGAATAGTGTTCCCAGGATATAGATATACCACAATTTATTTATCCATTCATGGATTGATAGACACTTGGGTTGCTTCCATATCTTAGCAATTGTGAGTCGAGCTGCAATAAATATTCTAGTGCAATTGTCCTTGTAATAAAATAATATTTTTTTTTCCTTCATGGTAGATACCAAGTAATGGGATTGTAGGATCAAATAGAAGTTCTACTTTTAGCTCTTTGAGGATTCTCCATACTTCTTTTCATAGAGGCTGTAATAGTTTGCAATCCCACCAGCAGTATAAAAGTGTTCCCCTCTTTCCACATTCATGCCAGCATTCATAGCTTTGGGATTTTGTGGTGTGTGCTATTCTCACTGGGTTAGGTGATACCTCAGAGTGACTTTGATTTGCATTTCTCTGATGATTAGGGACACTGAGCATGTTTTCATGTGTTCATGTGTGTGTTGCCATTTGTCTGTCTTCAGAGAAGCTTCTGTTCAAGTCACTTGCCCACTTATTAATTGGATTGTTTTTTCTTCTCATGTTGATTAATTTGAGTTCTCTTTAGATTCTAGTTATCAGTCTTTTATCAGATTTATAGCATGAAAATATCTTCTCCCATTCTGGAGGTTGTCTGTTTGCTTTAGTCCTTGTACCCTTAGCTGTGCTGGGGGAAGCATTATCATACCTACCATGCTCCCTATTCAAGTAGTAACTTGATTTCAATGCACTTCCTTCACAATTCTGTTGCTATCTCTCTCTAGTCCTTGCAGAGTCTGTCATTCAGGTTTTGCTTTTAGTCCCTTGAAGATACCTCACGTGTGACTTTGAACACTTATGCCATTACCGCAACTCTGCTACTTACCTTACTTCTGCCAAACAGCAAGAGTAATTTTCTTAGTTTCTATGCAAACTGATTTCTGTTGGGCTCATAACATCAGGTTTTCTGAAATATCTAGACAGGACTGAATCCCAGTAAGGGCACATCTCTGCTCACATCAAGTCCTTATGTCACAGGGAAAATGTCACTAACTATGTAATTGGCACTAGGAAATTATTTATAATTGCCTGTTGTAGGAACATGTAAAGACAGGAAATAATTCACCTTCAGGGCAGAGAAGGCCTAATAGGGCTTTAGACAAAAATGCTAAACTCTTGAGCTTTATGGATTCAAAAGCTTTTTAGCATGAACTACATATAAATCTCACAAGTTTTCTGTGTTGTGGCCAGCCATATATAACAGTGTAGACAGTGACCTGCTCTGTAGTAGGATTTCTAAAGAAATGGAAAGGTCTTGGACGAATGGTAAACTATGAGGCTTAGGTACCAGGAGTGTGTATTTTGGAAAACTGCCCATCTACTTGTGATACACATTTCTGATTAAGAAAAAATGGATTAGATGTTAAGATTCATCCATAAATTAGGGTGCTAATGGAATAGAACTCATAACTTGAAGAGGAATTTAGAATATCCCTCCTTGGTCTAAAATGTGGGCTCTGTGAGGGAAGCCAGGTCTGGGTAAGAATTAAAAAGGAAGGGTCTATGTAAGGTCAGGAGCTTTGTGCCCATGGAATATATGATACTAAAAACAAATCTGTTCTGTGGTCTTATGAACAGATACTAAACTAGAAGCAGACACCCTGCTGTCCAGTTTCTTGTGTCCTTGGCCAAGTCACTTTATCTACTTGAGCCTCACTAGTAAGACAGGGTCTCTGAGCCATATCATGATTACTACAATGGTTAAACAGGGTATCTGAGCTGTATAGTAATTACTGCAATGGTTAATTTTATGAGTCATCTTGACACGGCATGGGCTGCCCAGATATTTGGCTAAACATTATTTCTGTGTGTCTCTGAGGGAGTTTCTGGATGAGCTTAACATCTGAATCTATATACTGCATAAAACAATTGCTCTCCCCATGTGGGTGGGCCTTATCTAACTAATGAAAGCCTGTATATAGAATAAAACACTGTGTAGGAAAGAATTCTTTCTCTCTGCCTCACTGCCTTCAAGCTGGGAAGTTCATTAGTCTCCTTCTGCCTTTAGTTTTACAGTTGGCCTCTATTGGAAATGGTGGTCTCTAATTTTCTCAACCTTTGTGATTGTTTAAGTTCCTCACAGTAACTGTCTCTCTGATTGACTATAGCAGGGGAAAGGTCCTCTGCTTTTAATGACCCATGTTATTCTACTGGGCTCACTTGAATAATCCTCTAAAATAGGAAATCAGCAACTTTGGGGGAAACATTATTATATTTTTTAATTTGGGGTTAATATGAAGGTACAAATGATAAGGTTACATTGTTTGTGTTTCTAAGGTTTCTATATTTATCTCTTGCTTTCTCTCTCTCTAATACACACACACTACACATATATCTTAATATATACACATATATGTACACATATATATCTCCTATTGGCTCTATTTCTCTGAAGACTAATAAGATCCATAAAATCTCTTATATCCCAAATAATTTTGGTGTACTTCTGATGACTGTCCTTATGGTTCTAAATTAAACATTTCTTTTATGAATTCCAAAGCAATACCCTTGGCATATCAGCACACTTTTCCCACTGTATTATAACTGTTTGCTGAAGGCCTGCCTCTGCTACCAAAGGATAGGTGTTCTTAAGGTCAGAACTGAGTTAATCATCTTTGTTGCTGTAACTTTAGCATCTAACTCATTTAAGAAAACGGTAATACTTATTTTGAAAGTTTATTAAAAGAATAAATGTAACTTAAAATTTTTAAAATGAGTGATATGTCTATCCTTCTTACTGAACAAAATTGCAAATATTCTTCATTGAAAATCTTATACATTCTTATCATCTCCTTTTCAACTGGAATTTCACCATTCAAACAAACAACCAGAAAATGCAATTGTAGATGTTTGGCTTCCTCGTGGGGAGGGGGGCAGGGTAAATTTGTTAATGCATTTTAGGTGTGAGGAAATTGGATAGAAATGGATATGGACTATAAATTATTTTCACAATATGTATTCTTTCCACTTGGCAAGACATTTGTCCTCTTTTCTTCTATTATTATTGTTTGTCTAAGGGGTCTTTCTAGCTCCACTCCACGCATAGGCAAACAGTTAACAGGCATTTTAAAAACTTATTTTCCAGGGCACCCACTTTCCAAATCTTTGGTTTCTTTGTGAAATCCTAGAGGAAAGTCAGACACACAAATTTTCCTTTGCTACAAATTGATACAGAGTATGTCATGATGCATATTATCAAATAGTAAGAGAAGAAAAGATATTGTTTCCCCAAAGAGAAAACTGAATTTAGTTTGTAAAAATGTCTTTCAGCGAATACATCATTACCATCATCCTTAACAAATGTCTTTCAGCAAATACATCATTACCATCATCCTTAACAAGAAGCATCTGGAGATGCACGTACTAAAGGGCAGGGAGTGGTACAGAATGACCAAACTGCTGGTGTGTTGGGCTCAGAAATCAGCACCTCACTAGGAAGACCTCAAAGCAAAAGTACTTCTCTGATATCTTCCCTGTCTCCCACCTCTCCTTTGCATTCTTTGCTGAGGCTAGCCATAGAAACTAGAATCCCTCTTTCCCAAGCCAAGTCATAAAGGCCAGGACCTCTTTTCCTACAAGCCAGCCATAAAACCTAAAATTATTCTGTGTAAAAATTGACCATAAAGTAATTATCTGACCTACCTTATTTGATTGTAGACCATAAAACTCCCATTCCGGAGAGGGCTTGACCTCCCATGCAGAAGGAAGGATCTAGACAGATAGGCCTTGCTAAGTTTTCCCAGTTTATTACTGTTAGATCATATTATTTTTGTCCAATTACATTTCTACACAGGTGTCCATACTGTATTTAACTTAAACATAAAAATGACCAATTTCCCCTGTATCCTTTAAGTTTTCATTTTGAAGGCTTCTTTGTAAACATACTAAAATAAATGTGTATATCCTAATTGTGAAGTTTGCGAATTCAAAGATTTGTTCTCCCACGTATTTCTTCTTTCTTTAATTTCTTTATTTTTTTTTCTCCCTTCTCTTTCTCTTTTTCTTTCTTTTGTTCCCCCCCTCCTTTTTTTTTTTTTTTTTTTTTGGTATAGTAAGTTTAAGGCTATAACTTAGAATCCACAGATCAGAATGCAGCAAAATATATGTAGTAGACCTTGAATGATGATAACACTGGGCCCTCTCAGGAGACCTCTGTGTACAACACATAGTAACTGAGAAATGAAGGTTAACTGTCCTTAATTGGCCCACTGGGAACTTTTGATGTTATTATCATTCAGTGTTAATTTCATATGGTTTTAAACCACTCATCATCTTTTTCAGAATCAGTATACAACATTGGATAAAAAAGATGCCTTTCCTAATTTAATGAACCTGGTGCTCATTCTTTAATGTGATTAACAGAATTTAAACAAGCGGTCTTTTTCCTCAGTCAATTCAGAAATCATCAACCATAACAGAATAGATGCAAGGCAAACATCTTGTCAAGTTCATTCCCCCAAATTCCCGATGGTATAGACTTTGTGATGTCTATAATAAAATACAAGTACAATGAGTACAGAATAATAAAATTTCTAGTACTTAAGAAGTCATCCCACTATCGTTTTAAATATAATATATAGTGCATGTTTAGTAATTACATAAGACTTCTAGAAGTGTGAAAATTATATATTCATGATAACTTCTTATCATGAGAGCTTATAAGTTAACTTGGGTTGAAGAGTATATAATAGTCTCTACAGCAATAGAACAGAGATAAAACATTAACATAGATAGATAACACTGTACAATGAATCATTATTTGTGAACAAGGGTTCATTAAAAAAAGAATAAGAGAACATCTAGTTCTTCCCATGAAGGCATAACTTGTCTGAGACTTCTTATCCCACTATAAATAAGTAAAGGAGTGTTTACTGACTGGGGGGGATGAAAGTATATACTCTCTTATAAAGTATGATATTAAATGTAAAGTAGTATCAAATTATTTAAAAGTAGACTATAATGAGCTAAAATGCATAATATAAACCACATAGTAACCTCTAAAGTAAATTACATAGATTTTATTATCATTCAGTCTATTATCATAAGGCAATAACAATGATAAGACACAATCTAAAAAAAAAATACACAGTTACTCCAAAGGAAGTCAGGATATAGGGGATAAAGGAACAAAGATGTGAATAGAAATGACCTAAATAAAAAATAAAATATAACATGGTGATTTAAAACAATAACAAAATTCAAACATTAAAAATAAACAATATTTAAAATTGCATTAACTGGTCCTCATACTCCAAATATAGGAAAATATTTTCACAGTAAAGAAAAAGCAAAACTGGCTCGGTGCCTGTGGCTCAATCGGCTAAGGCGCCCGCCACGTACACCTAAGGTGGCGGGTTCCAATCCCCAGCCCAGGCCCGCCAAACAACAATGACGGCTGCAACCAAAAAAAAAAAAAAAAAAAAAAAAATGGCCGGGCGTTGTGACGGGTGCCTGGGGTCCCAGCTACTTGGGAGGCGGAGGCAGGAGACTCGCTTGAGTCCAGGAGTTGGAGGTTGCTATGAGCTGTGATGCCACGGCACTCTACCCAGGGGGATAGCTTGAGGCTCTGTCTCAAAAAAAAAAAAAAAAAAAAAAGAAAAAGGAAAATTAAACTTTATTCTGTATGAAAGATATCAGTAGAAAAACACAAATAGGTTAAAAGTAAAGGAATAGGAAAAAATATGCCAGGAAATCATTAAATATAAGAAAGAGATTGTGGTTATAGTAATTGTAGCAAAGTTGAAGTTAGAACAAATACTCAGCATTAAAAGGGCAACTTCATATGATAGAGAGTCAATTCAACAAGAAGACATAATTTTAAGTATGCTATCACAAAGTTTCAAAATATATAATAAAAATTAACAGTTAAAAATAGACAAGTCTCCAAATATTGTTGGTATTTTAGTAGCATTCTCTCACTTATTTAGAAAAAGGAAACAAAAAATTAGTAAGAATACACAAAAATAGAGCAAAACCATCAAATTACTTGGCCTGACGGATTCTTGTGAAATGCTTCACCTACCCAACGACACCATGCACGTTGTTTTTCATATGTTTACAAGGACTCGATTCATAGGTAGTGATGTAGCTATGATTGTAGATGTAGAAAAAATCATCATACATTCTCTAACCATAATAGATTATGCTATATAGCTTAACCAACATGAGGATATGTAGAAAATCCCCCAATATTTGAAAATTTAAAAATGCATTTGTTAATAACCCTGATAAAAAAGTCACAAAAAATTATAAAATACTTTGAATTGAATAAAAAATGGTGAGATACCATGGTTAGAAGGATATGTATGGCTTGAACAGTAAAAATTAGAAAAGGAAAGATACTGAAAATCAGTTATCTAAGCTTCCACTATAAAAAGACAGACAAGGAAGAGAAAGTTTGACCTGAAATAGGTAGAAGAAATAAAATGATGAAAACAAGAATGGAATTCAGTTGAACAGAAAATAGACAACAATAAAATTCTATGCAATGAAAGGCTGGCTTTTTCAAATGAACAATACAACTGATCATTTTTAGCTAGATTCATCAAAAAATATGAAATAAACCAAATAATAGTATCAGGAATTAAAGGGGGCTTATCCCATTAGATCATGTAGACTGGATTTTATTTTAACCTCAGTCTCATTGGTATTTTGGACCAGATAGTTATTTGTTGTGGCAGGCTGCCCTGTACATTTAGAGTTGTGTTGCAGTTGGTTCAGCGCCTGACGCTCAGTGGCTAGGGTACCAGCCACATACACTGGAGCTGGCGAGTTCCAATGCAACCTGGGCCTGCCAAACAACAATGACAATGACAACCAAAAAATAGCCTGGCATTGTGGTGGGCGCCTATAGTCCCAGCTACTAGGGAGGCTGAGGAAGAGAATTACTGTGAGCTGTGACATCACCAGCACTCTATCCAGGGCGACATAGTGAGACTCTGTCTCCAAACAAACAAACAAACAAACAAAGAGATATAGCGGCATCTCTGGTTTCCACCCATCAGATGACAGAGGCAACCCCCAGCTCAATTTCTGTGAGCATTGCCAATGTCTCTGGTGGTGGTAGGGAGGGTCACTCCAGTTGAAAATTATTCCTAAAAACATTAAATTGATAATAAAAGAATATTTAAACAAGATTTTGATAATAAATTCAGATAAAATGAAAATTAATTTTCAAGGAAAAAACTAATATAGTCCTTTATTGATTAAAAGAGGTTGGAATTAATTTTAAAATTTTCTCCATCATGGCATACAGGCATGAATTAATTCCTAATAGGTCAACACTTCCAAAATTAATTTTTAGAAACTGATGAAAAGCAGGGAATTTTAGTGGAAGAGTCAAAACCTGGAGCAACTGAGAAGTGTGGAGTAAGGTTTTTCCTTTTTGTCAGTTTTACCCAGAAAACAGCCATAATCCCAATAAGCAGCTTCAGTGTCAGGCCACTACAAATCTCGGAAATACTCGGTGTCCTTCTGGCTGAAAGAACTACGGGCGAGAGCTTCACGTCAGGGGTAGTAGAGGAAATACTAGTGAAGAGAGAACAAAACAAGGTTTAAACCTATTTCCACATATAGACTTAGTCCAAATTTCTAGCTTATCTGTGAGTCATACTTTCATAGGGCAAGATAAAGCCTCTTGGACATTGTTGTAAAGAACTGAACTGTCATGCACTGTTCAGATATGCTGAGAAATGAGAGTTTGTAATCTCTGCCTAGTCAAACTAATGGCACATCAAAACAATCATCAATACTTTTCAGAGTAATATAACAGCAATCACGAGGCATACAACAAAACCACATGATGTTAAGAATAAAAGTGCCAAATGACATGTCACACAAAGAGCGAGGAAAATGTGACCCATTCTCAAGGAAGTGGACTACAGAAAGTTACCAGCATAGGATGACCCAGGTGGAAATCCAAAATTTCTAAGGCAAGTATTACAAATATGCTCATACAAGTAAAATAACATATTCTTATAATAAATACAGTTGTAGAACATTATAGGATAGAAATGTAAAATATAGGCCAGGCACAATGGCTCACCCCTGTAATCCTAGCAGTCTGGGAGGCCAAGGTGGGTGGATAGTTTGAGTTCAGGAGTATGACACCAACCTGAGCAAGAGCAAGACCCATCTGTACTAAAATTAGAAAAAAACAGCTGGATGTTGTGTTGGGCATCTGTACTCCCAGCTACTAGGGAGGTTCAGGTAAGAGGATCACTTGAGCCCAGGAGTTTGAGTTATTGTGAGCTATGATGCTATGGCATGCTACCCTGGGAGACAAAGAATAAAAAAGGAAAGTAAGAAATGTAAAATATTAAAAAGAATAAAATATTACAATTGAAAAATATAGTTGTAATAAAAATCTATTAAGAACAGAAAGATTATTGAAACAAGGTGCAATACATTTGAAATAGAAAAAAAATCATCAAATCTGAAGGAAGAAAAAAGAAAAATTATTGAATAAAAATAAATCTCAAGCTGTGTCATGAGAGAAATTTTTAAAAATGACATATATATTTGACAAGAAATTTAATGTCGATGTATATTAAAAGCACAATTCAATAAAGAGAAGACAAAATTACTGGGAATAAGATTTGGACAAAAAAAAAAAAAGATTTAGACAAAAACTTCACAAAAGAATATATACACCAGAACAATGAGCATATAAATTTTGCTCACCATCATTGGTCATCAAAGAAGTACAAGTTCCAAGTATGATGAGATGCCATTACACATTTATCAGAAGTGCTAAAATTAAATTCAGACAACTGCAATTAACAAGTGTAGGGTTTCATTTAGTGTAAATGGAACTCTCAGGTATGGTGAGAAGAATACAAAATTGTCCTAGTACTTTTGTAAGCATTTGGTAGATTCTTAGAAATCTACCCCACACACACAGATACACACACAAATTTAAATGAATGTGCACATGAAAAGAAAAATAATCCAAATGCCCATTCATGGGTGAATGAATAAACAAAAATGGGGTACAATCTTACTATGCCAAAATAAAAAGAAATAAGTTGAAGATACATGCAACTACACAGAGGAATATTCAAAGCCATTATACTGAAACGAACACAAAAGCATATATGATACATTACTTCATTCATATTAAATATAAACTGTATAGTGACAAAAATCAGATTGGTTGTAAGAGAGCAAGAGTACAGAAATGGGCCACGTGAAGGGACATTGGGAATTGGTTGGTGATGGTGGTAATATTTCAGAATTTGATTTTGTTTGCAGTTTTAAGACTGTATACAATTGCCAGAAGAATTTCTCCAATTGTACAGTTGAAATCAAAGTTTTACCATTTCTTCACTTGGCTTGTAAGAAAATATTCAACAAACAAAACAAAAATTTTTCTATAAACTCCAGGCCTCGTTGGCTTCACTGGTTAATTTTCCAAATGTTTAATGAAGCAATAATACCACAACTACACAAACTGTCAGAAAATATAATCACTTCCCATCTCAATTTATGAGGCAATTATGATCCTAATCTTAAAACTAAACAAAGACATTTCAAGAGAAGATTACAGAGAGCATGATCCTTCCTGAACACAGATGCAAGATATTTTTTTTTAATTAACTAACTGAATTCAGCAAAATAAAAAAAAAAGATAATGTATCACAACCAAATTGAGTTTATCCTTGGAATCCAGGTTTATTTTGCATTAAAAAAATCTCTCAATACCACGTATCACTCGCCATTTGAACAAAAGGTATAAAAATAATATGATTATCTCATGAGATGGCAAAAAAAATTACTTGACTGAATTCAACCTTATTGTGATCATACACACACATGCACACACAAGCTCTCTCAGTAAGGTAGGCAATGAAAGGAAATTCCTCATTGTAATAAGGGTCATCTATGAAAAATAAGTAGGTAATTCAATGACGAATGACTGAAAGATATTTTTCTAAGATCAGAATCAAGGCCAGGATGTTTCTAGTTTCCATTTATATTCAACATGGTATTGGAGAGCTGAGCCATGAGAAACAGGCAAAAATAAGAATCAAACAGGTCAACTGGCAGGAAAGAGGAAAAATGTCTTTGTTCATATCTGGTAGTGCAATCATGTACATAGAAAATTCTAAAGAAACTATTAAAATAAATTTGATTAAATAAGTAAATTTAGTGCCTGACAAGGTCAATATGAAAATATCAATTATATTCTATTAGCAGCAACACAAAACAATTGATCTTTCTAAAATATATTAAGTCCAAAACATTAACTATTAATATTTAGTGACATATTTAACAATATAGGTACAAAACTTGGGTACTGAAACTCTTAGAAGACACTGAGAAAAATGAAAAGAAAAATTACATAGAGAGTTGTATCATAATCACAGATTAGAACTTGCATTATTAAGATGCCAATTCTTCTTTGAGTTTGATATGGTCCCAAATATAAATTCCACAAGACTTTTCATGTAGCAAAACAAACTGATTCTAAAGTGTATATGGAAATTAAAAATATTTAGTCAAAGCACTTTTGAAAGTAAACATTAAAACTTGCAATCGCCTGATTTAAAAACTCACTGTAATGGTAATCTAGACAGTATGTTACTGACATAAAGATAAAAATCAGTGGCACAGGATAGAGTCCAGAAATAGATTCAAGTTTGTACAGTCAATGAATGATTGACAAAAGTACAGAGGTCATTCAATGGCAAAAAAATAATTTTCCACAAATAGTATTAGAACAACTAGATTTACCTCTCGGGGGGAAAATGCCACATGAATTCACCTGACTACATAAAAAATTCACTTGAAATTGACCATAGACCAAAATTAAAAAGCAAAGCTGTGAATACCCTAAAAGGAAACATAATAAAACATCCTGTGTTCTAAGACAGAACACACAAATTATGAATTCCAAAAGAAAAATGCCATGGATTGGACTTCATCCATTTTCAAAACTTTTGCTCTTTGAACCAAACAATTCTAAAATGTAAAAGCAAGCCACAGAACAGGGAAGGAAAATATGTGACTTTCATATGTATTATATATGCAAGATATATAAAATATCAGTACTAACAAAGAACTCACATTCAGAACATATAAAACATACAAAGAACATTTACAACTCCATACTAAGATTTTTAAAAGTTTAAGAATCATAGGAAAAAAAATTTTAAGAGCTCTTTTGCAAAAACCTATTACTACTCTGTAATAAATAGAAAGTAACTTACTAATAAAGCTAAATAAACATGAATCCAAAAACACAATGCTGAGCGGAGGAAGACAAGTCCAAGAGTATGTACAGTGTGATCACATTTACATTTCATTCTAGAAAATGCAGGACTTATCTGTCTTAGGAAAACAAAACAAACCCAGTAGTTGTGCAAGATGTGGGTAGATGGCTGAAATAACTTCAAAGGGGCAAGTAAAAATTTTTTAGTAGGAAGATAACTTTCTGTAACTGTCAGTGATGGTACTTACACAGTTGTTTTATGTCTGGGAAAACTCAAATGGATGTATCTTATTATATCTCAATAACATTGATTACATTATAAAATAATGCATATATTTTGGCCAAATAGATACAAGAAAACATGCTTACCATACCTTCCTCTTAGACATTCAAGAGGGATATTAGTTAATTAAAGGCTTGAGAGGGCATGCACTAAAAACAAATGATAAATAAAGTTTAAATGAGTTTTAGCCCAGTATTTTCAAACCTCATTTAATTAGGAAAACTTTCTGTGTTTCAAGGTGCTATTTATAAATATCACTAAGAATTAGAGGTATTAGGAAGACCCCTCAGGGAAAGATTTTGTAACCAAGTAAATTCTATGATTTTAGGAAAATATTCATAAATTATATGCTATGCTAGCGATTCTTTGTGAAACAGTTATAAAATAAGCCAATACCGGCATATTCCAAGACTTTATCATATGAGATAAACTAATGAATTAAAAAGAAATATGAATGCTAATTTAAAAGTACCTGATTAGAATTAACAACAGTTACAGTGTTGGTAGTTGGTACTGATTAAACACTAATGAACAGGTGTAAAGAAGAAACTTGAAAATTTTTCTTTTTTATCTTTCATGACAAATGATGATCTTTTTTATTTGCATATGTGGTGTTCCAGTGCATATTGATATTTTTGAACAAAAACAGCAACAAATCCTGTCTTTAATCAGTGTATCTTTGATTCATTGCTCTTTTACAGTTTACTACTCTCTACATTTCCCTAATAATCATTTATTTGAGGGGCTAATTTTAGCTTTGCTTTGATGCACCTGGAAGTGCTCTAGAAGGCCACCTCCTTCCCCTTGCTGCCTAAACTGGAGAGGGAGGGAAAAAGCTCCTTGCAACCAACAACTATTGGCATATTTGCAGTCAAAGTAGAGTCTTCAGTGTGAACATATGTCAGCAAGAATTCTAATTAATGAGTTGAAAGAGTAGATCAGAGAAGTCAGTTTACACAGCTGCTAATCGTGTTGTGATACATTGACATTTATGGGAGAATTTCAGACACTTTGCCTACTTCTCAGGGATGTTGTGCTGTTTGCTGAAATGAATGTCTTCTGTCTCTTTGTCCTATTACACCTACAGTTGTATTTTACCGTATGTGCTAGCACTAATTGGCAATATGTGAATGAAGAGAATTGATGCGCAAATTTACCAAAGTAGCATGAAGAAACAAAAAAATTAAGTGTTTAATGCCCTCTCAAGCTCCATGGGGGAAGCAAATCGTATTACTTTAAAATAATTGTCCTCATTGTGTTTTTTATGTTAAATGATGCAGACTAGTTGAATTAAATAGATAATTTGAACAATAGAAATATATTGAAGAATCAAGAAAATTAACCACGTGGTTATCACCTAGATGAAGAAAACAATGAACATGTTGATTTTATATTCTGAATTATAAAAATATTGATGTCAGTGGTACTCTATTTTTTGCCTTTGCTTCACATTTTGAGCTTTTGACTATATGGTTATAAAATATATGGGCATTTTAATAGCTGCATAATTCTATCCTAATGATAATATAATTAAAGTATAATTATAGTATAATAATTATATTACTACATTGAATTATTACACCAAACTTAATAGAATAATTCTACTACAGTTAAGCAGGTATATTCTTTTGGATTGGTTTTGCGCTTTTTGTAGATATAGTGATATTTATTTAAGGCTCTGTACACTTTGAAAATTGGTAATAGTCGGGCGGCACCTGTGGCTCAAAGGAGTAGGGTGCCAGCCCCATATGCTGGAGTTGGCGGGTTTGAGCCCCACCCGGGCCAAAAACTGCAAAAAAAAAAAGAAAGAAAGAAAATTGGTAGTCATTTCATTTGAATCTTGAACAAGATGTAAAATAAGTAGTGTTAATATTACTATCAACTTTTAGGACTTGGGAGAGTAATACCTAAATGCCTTCTCTCATGTAAATCTTATTTACATCTTATATAAGGTAATATTCTCTCCTCTATAAGCCCACTCCATTTCACTTGTCACCTAGGTGAAAAAACAATGAACATGTTTTTATATTCTGAACTATAAAAATATTGATGTCAAAGGTACTCTATTTTTTTGCCTTAGCTTCACATTTCTTTTTTTTTTTTGCTTCACATTTCAAACTCCAACCAATCACATAAATATTTCTCTGAATTGCCCCAGCACCATTTATTACTAATTCTCAGTTGGGCCCAGCCTTAAAATTCTCCTGTCTCTGCATAATTTATGCCTCTCCTTTGTGTCTTAAGCTCTTTGAAGTAGTTCCCTCTATCTTGACCACATCATAAGCCTCAAAAACTCTTGAGCAGAATTGATAAGGACATATTTGTATCCTAGAGCACACCTTATTGAGTGCTAAATATGCAACTGTCATTTAATTAATAGCTCTTGATTGATTCATCACAGATATATTTTTGTCTATATCTTTGCTTTAATTAGATACATTCTTTCTATTATTTCCAAATTCTGCAATTATTTTTGGTTTTGCGATTTCAGCTCATCATTTGTGAATTCTAGCTCTCATTTTCAGAATTGCCCTTCCTGATCTTCTCTGTTAAAATACCTTCTCTTTATTAAATCCTATACCAAATCAGTTTTCTGCTTTTTTCTCTGTTAAAATACCTTCTCCTTATTAAATCCTATACCAAATCAGTTTTCCTTATTAGAGTTTAGTTAAATTAAGCCTATAAAATTCCAGTCATTATATTCAAGATAAAAGGTTTTAATTTTTGACTCATGGCTGTGACTAAATAATTTAAACTTTTATTAGCATGATTTCCAATCAAAAATCTTTGATATGACATTTATATCCATCTGTGGTCTGAAATCAGTGTAATTCCTCCCTGGACGCTCATCTGCTTATGGCTTCTTATCCACCTACTTCCTCTGTTTAACATGTTTCCCTGATCAGTTCAACCATAATGGTATTTCATTTTTTCCTGAAAACTAATATTTTTTCCCTCCTTACCTCACATAATCTTTTATGTAGCTCTTAAACTAAGTTCCTAGACACTGGTGGCCTTATTTACTCTATTTTGTACCTTCCCAAAGCTACTTCATTCACAGGTATTTGGTTCATGATTATTCAGTAAAATAAATGGAAGTCAAAAGAATGACTTATATCATTTGTGTTCCTTTTCATGTATTCTAAATTGTATTGGAAGTTATACCCAGGTGTATATATTCATGTATACTGATTTACATTTGTAAGCTTCTTTTAAAACATAAATATATGTCTCAGTTTTTTTAAACATAAATATATTAATTGGTTTATAACACATATGCAGAAAATTTAAAAAACAAAAATGTAATTATATAGCTCAATGAATTATCACAAATTCAGTATACTGGTGTAACATCTATCCAAGATAAACAATGGAAAGTTACAAATGCCTTAGATGCTTTGGAGAACCTTGGGAGAAACTCTGATTGGAAGTCTTCTCCTAATCAAAAATATACTCCAAACTCCACCAATCTCCCCAAAGTTAGCTACTCCAGACTTATCATTGTACACTAAATTTTTAATTTTAATATATATTAAATATTACTGAGTGCATGTTTTAACTATTATTTTACTAAAAATTAGTTTTGGGAGATTCATTCATGTTTTTGGTGCAGTGCTTTTCAATTCATTTTCATTCCTATGTAATATTCAATGTTATAAATTTACCTAAACTTTGTGTATATTTATGTATTATGATGATCATTTATTTTGTTCTGTGTTTGGCTATTATCAAAATCTATAAATATACTTGTACAAATGTATATTTGTAGGAGACCTTAGGTTATTGGGTAATGTGCATGTTTATATTTATATATATATTGCCAAGTTTACAAAGTAGTTTTGCATATGATGGTTCTAGTTGATCTGCATCCTTACCAAAATTTAGTATTACTAGTCCTCTTCATTTCTGTCATCTTAGGAAATATGCGTTACTATATCAGTTTTAGAGTTTTAGTTTACATTTTATTCATGCGCTTTTTAATTTTTTGTTTGGCTGTTTGTTATTTCCTTATTCATTTATGAGAATTCTAAATAGACATTAATTGCATAAGTCTTATGTATTTCTTCCAGCACTTTGTAGATTTTCTTTCTCCTCTTAATAATATTTTGGATATAGAAAATATCCTAATATTAAAATAGTACAAAGTATTTTTATGGTTAGTGAATTATGTACAATGTTAAAGACAACTTCACTTATTCCAAGATTATGAATATTTTCTCTTGTGATATCTTCAAGAAACATTATTGTTTACCCTTTGACATTTAGGTTTAAAATCAACCTTGATTTAATTTCTTTATATGATAGGAAGAATATGTAAATATCAATTAATGTAACACTATTGAGAAGTTGACACTTCCCCAATCTTCTACACAGCTTATTAATATTGTGGGAAAAAAATCCATTCGTGGAAAAGAAATTCATTTCCATTCAAGATGTAACAGCAGGGACAGATATGCTCTACTGTATGAAAAAATAACCCCAAAAATCTATATTTGAGAAAAATGAACACAGTAAACATCAGATAATAAAAAAATCTAGATATCTGGGTAATGAAATATAATGGTCCTTAAGGCATAAGATAAAAATAAGGTTAGCTATTAAATTGCTGCATATTATTATCTTGAGAATTTGTGGACTGTGAAAACAGGGAGGGGGGCCCAAGCATAGTTCAGTGGACTTTGTGAATTGAGGAGTTAAATTGAGACTCCAGAAGGGACAAGTAACTCAGTGAAATACTGATCAGTGCACACACATAAGAAAGCTGGAGAAAGAATCATCTAATCTGATTAGAGAGAATATTAATCAGTACTTAGAATGTACAAAGTGAATATTGCCCATCCACATAAGTCAGGATGGAGAACATCAAAATCAATGGACTAATAAAGAGTCTTGCCTCTGTAGTGGGGATTAGTGAATGCTAGATTAAATGCTGCTCTGTCCATGCTAACAAGTATTTTTTTTTTACTTTTTAAATAAAATCATAGCTGTGTACATTAATGCCATCATGGGGTACAACATGCTGATTTTACATACAATTTGAAATGCTTTCATCAAACTGGTCAACATAGCCTTAATAGCATTTTCTTAGATATTGTATTAAGACATTTATATTCTACACCTAGTAAATTTCACATGTACCCCAAGTCTTAAAAGAAACACCCCAGTGGACCACATGGATTCTACATAATGTAACTGTACCCCCAGAATAAAGTTTAAGCACATTTATCCAAACTCAAAAATATCCAGTAGTCAGATTAAATTCAGATCTAGAATCCCTTCCCCCCAAATACAAGGTATACATACAGAGAAGCAAACAATATTATGAAAATGATAGAAAAATTAATTGAAGCCTTATTAGTACTGGTACAGATGTCAGAATTAATAGACAGTGAAACTAAAATAATGATTATGCCTGCAACCTATATGTTCAAAAATTAATTCCAGATATGAAAGACACTTTTAAAACATTTTAAATCTCTAGAAATGAAAACTAGCATGCCTAAAATGAAAAGTACAATGGTTAGGATTAATAGCAGATTATATATTATAGAAGAAAGATCAGTGAACTTGAAAGCAAGGCAAGCAAAACTATTCAAATCAAAGCATAACTCAAAAAATATTTTAAAAAATAAAAACAATGCCAATGAGCTGTGGAAAAATTCAAGTAGACTAATTTGCATATAATTCAAGTTCCTGAAGGGGGGAGTGTTTGAAAAAGTATTCAAAGAAATAAAAACTAAAAACATTTTAAATTAAACTAAAATTAATGACAACACAGATCAAAGAACCTCAATGAAACTGAGGACAAGAAATAGAAAAAAACCTAAAGCAATATTCATCATATTCAAGTTACTCACAATCAATGAAGAAAATCTATCAAGGAGAAGATGGTTGACAGGTACCAGCCTCTGACAGAAGCTCCCATCCAGAAGGAAGGATAAAGTCCAGAAAATACCCCCAAAAGTTGAAGACTAGGAGCCCAGCCAACAGAGAAAAGTGATATCTGCAGGACAACTCTGCTGAGGCAAGTTGCAACTCCTAGAAAGCAATCTACAGGTACATAATACATACCGAAAGAAGGGTGTCCATCCTCTCCCCCAAGAAAGTTATGTTTTTTCTTTGTCTGCTCCTGTGAGTTTCCTAGAAACTCTAGGCTACAGGTGAACTGAGGACTTATTGTCTCACCCCACGTGTGAGGGCTACAGAAAGAGGGGTCTACTCCCCTAGAGGGACCCTACTGAGATTCCAAACACCCTCTAGCCAGGCAGAAAAATTGAACTAATGTTTTGCTGCCATTTTGAATTCCCAGTCCACCCTTCCCCCTTGTCTACAGAGACGGTGAGAGGAGACCCAAGAACAGCAGCCCCCAAATCCTGTGGGCCCAAGAACCCTGAACTGGCCCTACAGCCAGAGAACTGCTTGAGTTGAATATTCCTCATATGGCTGCCGCTTGGTTGCTGCCCCTGGGGCACCCAAGTGGGGCGTGCCAAGGGCTGTTTTACCCATGTGTTCCCTGCAGCTCCCACCACTTGGATGCCGCCCCTGGGCACCCAAGCCAGGCATGCCAAGGACTGTTCAACCCATGCATCCACCTAGGCTGCTGCACTTGGCCACTGCCCCCTGGGCACCCGAGCAGGGTGCCCCAGGACTGTTTGACCCACATGTCCCCTGCACGGTTGCCACCACTTGGCTGCCACCCCTGGGCACCCAAGCGCAGCATGCCAAGGATTGTTTGACCTGTGTGTACCCTGGCCGCCACCCCCCGGCACTTGAGTGGGGTGCCCCAGGACTGATCCACCCACATGTTCTTGGTACCCCAGGCCTGGCAGCTCGACAAGTGCGAGAGGATAGTCAGTTGAGAGGGAACCATACAAGGGGCGGTAGCAGAGGTGAAGAGCAACAGCCACAACAGCTAGAACAATAAGGCTAGAACAAAAAAGCCCTGAGGCTTTTCTGGACAGACATGCCCCATCTCTCCTGGCAACCAGAGGAACCTGGCATCTAGGGAATTAGAATTTTAAGAAATTATTCAAAAGATATCTCAAGAAATTATTAAAAAGATGTCTCAAGAATTCAACAGTTTCAAAGATAAAATGACCAAAGATTGTGCAACATTGAGGCAAGAGGTTGCAGCCCTCAAAGATCTGAAAAATATGGTAGATTCCCTCAGTAACAGAATGGAACAGGTAGAAGAAAGGATCTCTGACATTGAAGACAAAGCTTTTGAATGAGCCCAAGAGTTCAGAGATGAAAAATGGAGAACAAAAACGGATCTTACTGTCAGAGAGCTCTGGGGTAATTCGAAGAAAACTGATATTCACCTTATAGGAATCCCTGAAGGTGAAGAAGTTGCTTCACAAAACACAGAGGCTCTTCTTCATGAAATTATGAAAGAGAACTTTCCATGCCAAGAGATTCTGAAATTCACATAGCAGATAGTTTCAGAACCCCAGCACAACTCAGTGTGAACAAGACATCCCCCAGGCACATCATAATTAACTTCACATATTAATTAAGTTAATATGAAAGAGAAAATTCTGAAAGCAGTTAGATGTAAGAAAACCATAACCTACAAGGGGAAGAGTATTAGAATGACTGCAGATCTCGCTGCTGAAACCTTTCAGGCTAGAAGAGGATGATCATCGACTTTTAATCTCCTAAAACAAAATAACTTTCAACCCAGGATTCTGTATCCAGCTAAACTGAGTTTCATCTATGATAGAGAAATTAAATACTTTAAGGACATTCACATGTTGAAGAAATTTGCTATAACTAAACCAGCTGTCCAGGAAATTCTCAAACTTATCCTCCTTAATGTCCAGTGTAATGTTCCACCACAAAAGTAAACTCACAAAGAAACTTTTGATTAAATTCCAACTTCCACAGTGGCAAAAGGATTAAAAATGTCCACTCTACTTTCGAGCAACTTGATGCCCAAAATTTTACCAGGATTATCAATAATTTCTATCAATGTGAATGGCTTAAATTGACCTCTAAAGAGGCACAGATTGGCTGATTGGATACAGAAACTCAGACTAGACATCTGTTTTACACAAGAATCTCACCTTACCTTAAAAGACAAATATAGACTCAGGGTGAAGGGATGCTCATCTATATTCCAGGCTAATGGAAAGCAGAAAAAAGCAGGTGTTGCAATTTTATTCGCTGATACAATAGGGTTGAAACGAACAAATTAAGCAAGGATAAAGATGGCTATTTTATATTTGTTAAGGGTAATACTCAATATGATGAGATCTCAATTATCAATATCTATGCACCCAACCAGAATGCACCTCAATTTATAAGAGATACTCTAACAGGCATGAGCAACTTGATCTCTCCCAGCTCCATCATAGTTGGAGATTTTAATTCTCCTCTGGCAGTGTTGGATACATCTTCCAATAAGAAGCTGAGCAAAGAAATTTGAGATTTAAATTTAACTATTCAACTTTTGGACCTAATAGACATCTACAGAACATTTCATCCTAACAAAACTGAATATACATTTTTCTCATCAGTCGATGGAAAACACTCCAAAATTGATCACATCTTAGGTCATAAGTCTAACCTCAGTAAATTTAAAAGAATAGAAATTATTCCATGCATCTTCTTGGACCATCATGGAATAAAAGTTGAACTCAGTAACAACAGGAATTTGCAGTCTCATACAGAAACATGGAAGCTAGATAACCTTATGCTTAATGATAGATGGGTGAGAGATGAGATCAAGAAGGAAATTACTAAATTTTTAGAACATAATGATAATGAAGATTCAAGTTATCAGAACCTCGGGGATACCGCAAAGGCAGTCCTAAGAAGGAAATTTATATTATTGCAAGAGAACAGAAAGAGAGGAAGTTAACAACTTAATGGAATATTTCAAGCAGCTGGAAAAGGAAGAAAGTCTAATCCCAAATCTAGCAGAAGAAAAGAAATAACCAAAATTAGAGCAGAATTAAATGAAATTGAAAATAAAAGAATTATACAACAGATCAATAAATCAAAAAGTTGGTTTTTTGAAAAAATCAGCAAAATTGATAAACCTTTGGCCAACCTAACCAAGAAAAAAAGAGCAAAATCTCTAATCTCAGCAATCAGAAACAGTAAAGATGAAATAACAACAGACCCCTTAGAAATCTAAAAAATCCTTAATGAATATTACAAGAAATTTTATTCACAGAAATACGAAAATCTGAAGGAAATCGACCAATACTTGGAAGTATGCCACCTCCCAAGACTTAGCCAGAATCAAGTGGAAAT